>JAIUZE010069272.1:0-14891 GCA_022085475.1 Heliosperma pusillum
TCGGGAATAGTTAAATGACGTTCGGTTTAAAAAAACCGTAAAAGTTATTCTTTAAATTCCGAATAAATTCAAAATAATTATATTAAATTATGATAAATCTTAATAAATCTTAATAAAAATAAATTAAAAATATTATTTTTTTAAATAAAATTTCGGTCTTCAAACTTACCAGGCGAGTCGGGAAAAGTCAACGAAAGTCAACATCGACTTAAAAGTCGAGAAAAGTCAAAATGACTTAAAAGTTTAAGAAAAGTTTATGACGACTTAAAAGTCAAGAAAAGTCAATGACGACTTTAAAAAGTCAAGAAAAAGTCAAAGACGACTTAAAAGTCAAGAAAAGTCAAAGATGACTAAAAACGGTCTTTTCATGAAATCTCTCAGAAATTCCAAATACGAACGCGGAATTTCAAAATATGACTCGAAACAAAAATTTCTATTTTAACAACTTAAGTTCTACTGAAAAGTGTTAGTAAATATTTTTACTAGAAAAATTGGGTACTTTTCGGGTTGTTACAACAAACCCTAACCCAAATTTGGGGGTTATTTATTTTACTTGAAAAACTTGTTTAAATTGGATTTCTAACGCTTCTTACATGATATAGAGTGAATGTTAGTGATTAATTTAAAAGCTTACTATGATTTGAATGCTCATATGCCAATTAGGATACTCATCTTTACTATATGCTAAGAACTTATGCTTAAGTGGTAGTATGATGCTTGAATTCATGCTTTTTACTATGAACTTATGATCTTATTATGTTAATTTAGCATTAGTACCTTTGAGTAGTGGCCAAACTCATGATTCATGTGTATGTTGCTCATCTTAGTGACATATTTTTATGCTTAAGAATATCCATTTGTGCTCAAAGATAGCATGATAATGTTTCACTTAGGTAGCTATGCTTGAATTTGTGCTTAATATAAGGCTTAGTATTATAACACTTATGCTATCAATTTGTGTTTATAATGAAGTGTTCTAATACTAGCTTCTTTTAGCAAATGGCACCTACAATAAGGAGATCAAAAAGGGCAAGAACCTCCAACCAAGGAAAAAGTAGTAGAGCCCAAGAAGAAGACATAGAAATGCTTGAAGCAAATGATCAAACCGAAAATCAAGGAGATCCTATGCATGATCCTGACTTTCCGGATGTAGAATTTAGTTCAAACAAGCAATGGCAAAAATGGTGCATTATTAAGAGCAAAGGTATGAGAGCTACAAAGTTCCTAGATGTTTCTTCTTTACGACATATGAAGCTTTATGAGCATGTTAAGGTGTTATTTAGGGGTCTGGGAATGAATGCTAGCATGAACTTTAGTTATAAGACTTACCCCCAATTAACCCTTGAACTCTTGAGCTCATTTGAGTTGCATAGGTCTAGGAATAGAGGCTCCATCCCCCAAGTCTGGTTTCGATTATTCAATGACGACTATAGTATGGACATAGGGACCTTTGCCAGCCAATTCGGTCTCAGCTTTGAGGATACTGTTACCTCACCTCCCAAAAGCTTTGATGTTAGCCAGGTTTGGAGCGCAATTTCTACTTACCCTGTCTCTCGTTGGGACCATGTCCCACACCAACATATCCATCATCCCGCCATTAGAATCTGGCAAAGATTCATGGGATGGACCTTTTTGGGCCGAGCTGAACCTCATTTGGTGAGAAGGGTAGAGTTAGAAATCTTAAGAGGGTTCTTGAATGTGAATGGTGAAGAACCATGGTCGATTAGTATTCCGTACTATTTTGCTGTTCAGTTAACTAAAGCTACTAATCCTAAGAACACTGTCATTGTTTATGGAGGTCTTATCACTCACCTTGCTATGCGAGTTTGTGGTTTTAACCAAGCCACCATTGACCTCCAGGCATTGACTACACCTCCCACCGAGATGGGAAATGGGTTGGATTATGATTTTTTTCTTCAGCTTAATTGGTTTCGTGTCTCTCACCCCTATATGATTTGGAGGATAGCTAGCCGTGATTCGGTCAAGTTGATCGCTGAGGTAAACCAGATTCCATTACTTAGGTAGCGTCCTCAACTTCAGGAGGGTGAGGCTATCTTCCCCCGACCCACTTACTTCCTTCCTGTTGGGGATATTACCCCCAATGACCCCCCTGTTCAGATTAGATCCCACCGCCCTGAGGTAAGATCATCCTCTCAGTCGACCCATGCTACGGGCGACATGACTGCCATGTTTGCAGCCTTAACCTTGTCCATTAATAGAATTCAGTCCGACCAGCAGCTTGCTTTTCACCCCATTTATGACCACTTTGCTAGGCAAGGTTTGATTAGACCTGAGGGCCCCCACCCGTCTTTCTATACTTGGCCCGAAGGGGGGTATGGTACTACTTATGATGCACGTGTGCAGCACACCGGACCTGATTACTGTGGAACTGACTATGGCGTTGAGAGTTTTGGAGGGTATAGAGGTGATTTTAGTGATCACCAAATAGAAGAGTACCAGTCCTTAGGGGCCAGCAACCCTACCGAGATCATTGCTTCTAGTGGTAACTATTATTCTGCAGATGATACCTACTATACAGATGCTTCTGGATCCGAATCCGAGCTGCCTCTTTCAGAGAGGAGAGGCCGTAGCTGGTGGCCTTTGTGATCAGATGATGAGCTCTCCTTGTTTATACTAGCTTGGGGGAGGCTAGACATTTTGTAAGCTTTTTCTTTCCTTTATTTTTCACATTTTTAGTTCTCTTTTTAGCCCCTTTTCCCATTAGAGTTTCATCTTGTTTCTCTATTCTATGTGCTACCAACCATTTCTCGGTTTGTTTCTATTATAATTGCATGCACATTGAGGATAATGTGAAGTTTTAGCTTGGGGGAGGATTTGCATTTAGGATTTACTGCATTTAGGATTGCATTTAGATTTTTAGTTTTCTTTTTAGTTTATTTTCTTCTAATTTTCTTAGTTTATTTTTAGTTTTTATTGAAAAAAAAGTTAAAAAAAAAAAGAAAAAAAGATCACTTACATCTTACATTTCTCAATTTATAGTTTTTATAAGCTGATGTTTCATTATGATATGAGGAATTGTGCATTCATGGGGATGTCTTGTACAAAGTAGGTAAAAAGTTGCATTTGGACTTAATTAAGCTTGATCTTGACTTTGGCAAGCTACTCATATTGTAAGGTAGAGCCTTCAGTGGTCGGTACATCTGAACCTGATCCCAGTTTAGGAGTGAGTAGTTTCTCCTTATAGTCTGTGTCACATCAAAACGCATAAGTATGGTTTTAATTCCATTTTCTATAATTATTACTGTCATGATCTACATTTTGAAGCCATTTACTCTTGTTCACATTTCGCATTGCCCAAAAACACCCTTCTTCCTAGCTACATTATATTATTGCCTACCCTTGTTGAGCTAGTAAACCGACTATATGTGTAGGGGTGTTCTGTGCTTTTGCGATGTTCTCATAATGCCACCAATTGGTGTGAACTTACTGTCACGGGATTGCTGACTCCCGTGTTTCTCATAAAAAGAAAAAAAAAAGAGCTTTGAAAAGAAATGAAAAATGGAAAAAGAAAAATTGAAAGCTGAAAAGAAAAGAAAAAAAAAGAGGAAAAACGCTTCCTTGAAAAGAAAAGAAAGAAAAATTATGGGAAGTCGTAACTTGATTTGTCATGTCTAGTAAGCCAATATACTGTTTTTGGCTTTGATTTTTGTTAATGGAAATTGGTATGAATTTGATTGAGTATCCACTACACATTTGGTTATTACTAGCTCGACTTAAGCTCCACATAACCAAAAATCGTTTGTCCACTTTCTTACCCAAATTTCCAAGCCTCTTCTTTATTTTCTCTTGGCTTCTTACATTACATTTTGATCATGATTAGTCTTACTTAGTGAACTTGGATTGTCTACCATACTAGACTGCGGGCACATTCTTATAAGTCGTAGATAGGAGAGTGTCACTTTGTGACACCCTCAAATTTGCGGAAAGAAAAAAAATAATTTAAATAAATAAAAGATGAGAATACATTTCTAATAGGTTCACTTTAGTGAAAATCGGTACATTTTAAAACCGGAACCTACTATTAAATATATTCATCATAAGAAGGTGTCTTAAATAAAAGGTTCATAACAAATACGGAAATAATATTATACAATAAAAAGTATCTGAAACGGGAGACAAGTTTCCCGTATAAATACGAAATAAAAGAGTGTATAATAATATACAATCCTAAAGAACCGAATATAGGTCCAAGGTAAATACTTCGCTCGCTAGCTCGTCAATGTACCCCAAGTATGCATTCACCACCTGTTCGACCGCATTAAATATAAACACCGAAGCCACAGTCAGTGGGGAGTAACTCCGAGTTCTCCCAGCCACGAAATGTCCAGTTTAATAAAACATGAATAACATAAAAGCAATGTATATGGACAATACAAAACTTTAACATATATGATATGCTTTTCATGTTATGAAACAGATAACTAACAAATAACCTAGCATGTGAAAGCTATCATGTGAAACCGATAATAAACTATAACTCGAGGTAGGGAAGCTGGTATGCTAGCTCAGAGGTTCCTCTCAGAAACATGGCCATGATACACTCAAACCCTAATCAACCCGTAATCATGTGAATCAGTTAACAACCGTTAATCCAAACTCTATCAATCCTAGCCGGCTTGCATCTCACCTTCTAGAACTCATAGAATCATACATACATGAAAGACCAATACTTCTACAAACAGGCATAAGTTCTTAGGCACAGTCATAGACGACTTCGTAACTCGAGGCTATACCACAAGGTGGAAACATTCCTAGTCCTAGACTGGATAATACATAGCGACAACATCTCACCCATTCCTCGCCCATGACATAACCTCCCATGAGAAACTCTACTAGGCGACCCCCTAAGCAGAGATGGCTAGTACTTAAGCTGGCTCCATTCCCAAAGTGGAAGCAATTAGGCAGCCATGCCCCCGGCTTGGTATCAACAGGCCCAAGCCAGTGACACAAAAGCTATTAACCATGAACTATATACTCGTTAAAGATAGTACGACCTATCAATGTCATGGTCCAAGCTACTCATTTAGAATTAGAATGGTCAAGACGCCATATACTCATAATTCTCTATGGGTACTTAGTCAACACGACATATATCATACAATCCAACAGTCACGGGAGAAACTTCCTATCATGTGACTAATTGCAGATAAATAATAATCAAATATCATATCGCCTCATATCTACTAAGGCTAATTCAATAATTAAATACAACCTTACTTGAAGACAAATCCCCGACCCGAGTCCCGCGACGGGTCATCAGTCAAAACGGGGCTTACTAGATCTTAGTTTGACCAAACCCGTTTGGTCAAACCGGCTAGAAACATAGTCTTTACCAATTAGACTTAGACATAAAAATTCAACATATTCATTACATGTTATTTAAAACTTCTAACATGTGAATTATTAAATCTTACGAAAAACCCGCTTGACTTAAAGGATATAAATTTAAACTACGATCTCGTATTATAATCTCTAACATGTGAGAAATAATAATTTTATGAAAAACCTTTTTAATTAAATATTTTACTTATTAACATTTCCCACTTGCTAAATATTACAAAACACGATAAAATGGCAATAACTCAAAAACCGTCACAAGACCAAGTGAGGGACCCACGGCCTGATTTGGGCCGGACTTCACATGGGCCTGGACTGGGCCTACGGGCCTGGTTTGGGCTATTTTGATTAAATTTCAAACACCGTTTCTTAATCTTTTCCCGCATGTTTAACATATTTAAAACCCGTCAAAACAACAACAAAACAATCAAACATCGACACAACTCCCAAGCCAACTCACGGACCCACCATGGACCAACCCAGACCGGCCTGGACCGGCCTGAACCGGCCTGAACCGGCCTGGTTTGGGTCGGTTCTCCAGCCCATTCACCCGGTTCTACCCACAAACAAACACCAAAATATTTCCAACATGTTTAATTAACAAACAACCATTTTAACAACCATCCATACAAAAATCATGATTATGAACAAATCATACAAATTTGTCAAGAACACTAATCATGCTAATTATTCATACAACATAATAAAAACAACTACTTATCATGTTACTAACTAAAAATCATAAATCAACAACATAAACAAAAACATAAGAACAAAAGATGAACCAAAAACAAAAGAAACAAAAGCTATGTAACATTAATTCGTCGAGTAACTCGGAATCGTTACCTTAGCTAGCAAAATCATGTAGCACCAAAATAAGAAGTAAAGAAAAACCCGTCTACTAATCTTCACCCAAAATATACGATTCACCAAACTCGTCTTCAAAATCTTCCCCTTATAAGAAATGACAAGAAAAACATTATTAGAATTTAAACTTGATTTTCCATAATTAAATGTTGAAAACGATTTTGTCGGATTTTAAATTAAACCGTACTTGAAGATGGAGAGCGAAGAGGAGATTCTAGAAATATAAGTTAGGACGGATTTAATTAAGAAATGAAGGTTTTATGATGATTTTGCTCAAGAACGACGAAGAACAAATGAAGAACGACGAAGAACGAATGAAGAACGATGAAGAACGATTAATTAGATCTTAATTTGATTTATTGTAAAATGAAAAGTTGTTAGTGATAAAGTGGGGTGTGTGAGCCGTGTAGTTATAGAAGAAATAATGAGTCGGGTTTTGAAATTGTTGTTACGGAATTGACTCGGTTTAAATAAATATATTACGGTAATTGATTAAATATTAAGTTAATTAAATTAATTATCAAGATATTATGTTATTGTAATCAAAAGAAATGAAAATATCAAGGCCTAAGAGAGGAGGGAGTGCCGTGTGAAATGAGAGGAAATCGGATCTGTTTTTCGAGCGATTTGCGTAATTTCAGTTGACGGATCGATAAAGTAATAAATATCTAAGATATTATTATTAGATTAATCAAAATAATGAAAATATCCAAAAGTGAGTGGAAAAGGATGACATGGGCGTGTGACTCATGCCAAAGTCGGGTTTCGGGTTTGTTTCGGGATTTTAGATGACTCGGGAATAGTTAAATGACGTTCGGTTTAAAACCGTAAAACCTTATCATAAATTCCGAATAAATTCAAAATAATTTTATTAAATTCTCATAAATTCTAATAAATCTAAATAAAAATAAATTAAAAATATTATTTTTTTAAATAAAATTTCGGTCTTCAAAATTACAAGGCGAGTCGGAAAAAGTCAACGAAAGTCAAAGTTGACTTAAAAGTCAAGAAAAGTCAAAGATGACTTAAAAGTCAAGAAAAGTTTATGACGACTTAAAAGTCAAGAAAAGTCAATGACGACTTTAAAAAGTCAAGAAAAGTCAAAGACGACTTAAAAGTCAAGAAAAGTCAAAGATGACTAAAAACGGGATTTTCATGAAATCTCTCAGAAATTCCAAATACGAACTCGGAATTTCAAAATACGACTCGTAACAATAAATTCTATTTTAAAACTCAAGTTTTGCTGAAAAGTATTCGTAAGATATTTTACTAGAAAAATTGGGTATTTTTCGGGTTGTTACAATCACCCCTCCTTTTAAAAAGTTTCGTCCTCGAAACTTAGAAGAAGTAATGTGACATATATGTAGGTCTATCTCAAAATTGTTAAAAATATACTTGTATTAAAAATACACGGTCTTATCAATGGAACGGAAGGTTCTCGTCTGCAGTTAAGAACATCGACGTCCCAAGTCAAAGACTTAAAAGATACATTTTCGCATCAATAAATGAGAAAACTAGTTATCGAACGTCTCCAATAACAGGTCTCAACACTCCTTGACGGTAAAATACTTGAAATCATAAAACATTTCCAAAAGCTTTTAGTTCAAAAATTTTATAGTAAAGGTAATAACTCTACTATCTATGCTTAAAGTTTCTAACTAAAGCTTCTAAAAATCTATCTAAGAGAAATGATAATCGATAGAAGGAACGGAATATTCGAAAGAATAAATCGAATAGAAAGAAGAAAGAAAGAAGGAAAGAAGAAAGAAGAAACCCCAATACTATCTTCCCTCTATGAAAATTCTAATGTCGATTGTAACTCGACAATACTAACTGCAACAGAATCTAGTCCTCAAGAGAGTGCAATATATCCTCAACATTTTCAATCATCGGATTCCTACCAAAATATTTCATAAGTACGACACATCGAGTAACAACTCCCAATTATTCATATTCAATTACAATCTTCAAAGGTCCATCAACACTCTTATTGGAAACCACCATCCAAATATTTATAATTAGGGAAACAAGACCGCTAACAACCACAAAGTAAAGGACTTACTATGAAATCCTTTAATCCAATTTATCCCAAAATTCATTATCCTAAATTATTAACAATGAACCTTCTCCTCCTCAAAAGTTGAATCCCAAAACCTCAAAGAGATTAGTCACACAAATCTCATTTCTCTTAACTTTTGCCAAACATAGGGCAATGCAACCGTAAATCAATTTATTTATCTCTTCCAAACTCTCAATACATCGGTTATCGCTTATGACGATATTCCCCAAGTTGTATAATCAAATCCTAATTCCATAAAGTATTTATTCCCGTTAAGATCCAACATTTAAAGACCATAATTTCCCAAATAACACTTAAAGAATCACTAAAATTCTGAACCACACTACTAACTATCATTTTAATTATTTCGATCCTCAAAACGATATTGCAACATTAAGCTTTCAAAGTCTAATATCCCTAGGATAATTTCATCCTAAGTTTATCTTCAAATCCTTATAATCGTCTAAACCTGAAACTAGTTTAACAGGATGGTTAGGTACCATATTCGAAACTTCTTCAAAACACACCTACTAACCCTTACGTTAGTTAATAAGAAAACTACCTCTCAAGAGAATAGGGATAAAAGAATATGATACAAGGAACATTAGGAAGCGTCACTAAAGACTACGATAAGATGAAAAAGGCAAAGGCGAAAAAAAAAACGAGGTTGAGGAAGAGACAAAGAAGCTCCCGTATCTAATAAAATTAAACACGGATTTCATAAATTGAAACATACCAGTCACCAGGTCTGGTTGAGCATCGGCCTCAGCGCGGCTCATGACGAAAATTCGACCCTTCGGTCTCCCAGATGTAGCTGGTGTAGAAGCTATCATCTTCCTATCAGGACATACAAATGACTTGTGTCCCGGTTTCAGACAAGTAAAGCATACAATTGGCTTGTTGAAACAGCCAATACCTGGATGCATAGGCATCTTGCACGCAAAACAGGTACGACCCTTAGGATCGTTGTTGTTGCTCGGGACAAATGGACGGTTTGTCGGATTTGCCTGTCCACTCTGAAAGTTCCTCCTCTTGTTTGGAAAAGAAGGAGAAAAGGAAGGTCGGGAAGTAGGATATAGAGGTCTCTTGCCAAAGGCATTAGGAGCTACAAACGAAGTACGGGCCTCTTCGGCAATCTCCCGAATAGAACTCTCTGCCCATAGGGCATCATTGTAAATCGAGACAAAAGAAGTAGAACCCCTACTAATCTTTCCCTTCACCTGGGGAGAAAGCTTTCCCAAATAAAAGAAAGCCTTGTCTTCCTCCCTCGAAATAAGTCGAGTGGCATAATGAGCCAACTCATTAAACTTGGTTGTGAACTCTTGAACCGAAAGAACCCCCTGTTTAAAATCCATAAACTCCTTCAGCTTCTGTTGCCTCAACTCATCCGGGTAAAACCTCGCCTCCAATAGTTCACGGAACCGAGTCCACCCGAAATTAGGCTCCAACTTAGCAGTAGGACCTGAAAGAGTCCACCACTGATCAGCTTCTTTCACTAAGAAGTGAGAAGCCAGACGGACCTTATCCTCTTCAAGGACATCATACAGAGAAAAGCTCTTCTCCATTTCACGTAACCACCCCGAAAGCTGAATAGGATCTACCTCACCACCATAGGTTTTTGCTTGGCTCCTAGATAGTTGTGAAGCAACCCATGAACAACTTCCGTGTCTCTCACGGTCGGGAATAGGATTAGGAATAGGATTTGCTTGTTGATTTTGCTGATTTTGCTGGTTCTGATAATAACGGTAAGAGCTGCTAAGATCGTGTTGTCAATTCTCGGAGGCATCTTGCAAAATAAAAACACAGATTAGTACTTATCATTTAGCAAGAACAAAGAGACTACAACATAAATCCTAATCTACCCATCTTACCCTTCTATCTCACGTTTATTATTTTATTAAGGTCAAGTTATTTATACAAGGGTACACAAACGTGCGTCGGGAGCAAATATGCTCTGATACCATTTGTAACACCCCGGCCCAAACCTTGGGTCGGGAGCGGTCACTCATGATAGCTCTCCAGGCTGTGTACATGGCCCACAGATCAACACGGGTCCTTTCCAGCGCATTTTGTCCTCACTCATGCACATCCCGGGAACCTTCCCAGGAGGTCACCCATCCTAAGACTACTCTCAGTCAAGCACGCTTAACTTTTGAGTTCTTTTGCATGGATGACCAGAAAAGAAAGTGCACTTTGTTGATATGAGTAGTACTTACAATCCCTTTAAGCACTAGTCATTTAAACTTATCAATGGACCTCTTCAACAAATGTGGGGTGTTACACTCTGTCGGACAGTGACCTTTGTAGAGACCCTTAAATCAATAATTGATGCCTGGTCGTGGCAGGGTCTTCTATCTTATTTCTATGAGTCGATTCTTTTGACTGGCGACCGTCTATCTGAGTCGGTGCAGTTTCCGATTGGTTTTGGTTGATGTTCTAGGTCGTGCCGTAAAAGGAGGCCGATGGACATCTTCTAGGTCATGCTGATCTGCATCATAAAGAGTAGATGAATCAACATGAATTGTCCACCCACGTTGGGTACAAACATCTTTAGGCCACTCAAGGAGTAGTTACTTTAAATGCGTGGCCACGCTCGGAAAGAGATCTATGGTAGATTTTCTGGTCAGACAGTTACTCTCCCTATCGAGAAAACCATTCTAGATATAATAAATCGCATGTGCGATCTGAAAGACACCTTGCATTGAGTGGGAGATGTGATAAAGAGACAAGAGAATTGGTGACGCACACTTGTGTCAGACAAGTGGGAGATTGTTGGACTAGGTGTCCTCCACAATAGTGCGCCACATAATAAATCTCATTAAGGAATATAATTGGGATATTTATTGACTATATATATATATGATTAGTCAGTTGATTAACGTAAGTCAATAACGGTTGGTTGACTAGAGTTTGACGTTATTGTCGTATGACGGCGGTGATCAACTGATCCCTTTCGTTCACACCTATAGGATGAAACCCAAATAGTAACTAATTATTTGTATATGATACAGTTGATTAGGCTTTTATAAATATTTGATATATATACGAGAGTTAATAGTTAGAAATTGAGTTAGGAACTCAAATTCGATTAAGCTTATTTTTCTGTTATGAGATAATTGACTAATAAATTTATATCTTATTTTAATATGATTAAATAAGATCAAGTTTAGTAATTAATCGTTAGTTTACTAAATTAGTTGAGTTTTTACATATATTTTGAGATAGAGCTAATTAGTTAATTATATTTACAAGGAATTGTAAAATAAATTAACTAAGAATTGTGGGACCCATTATATATTGATATAATGGTAAAATATCACTTAAAATGTTAAGTACATATTATTTAGTTATTTGTGTCATATAATTGTTATATGATCAAATTAACACTTAATTATATAAGATAATTAAGCATATGATTAATAAGTATTTGTGGGACAAATATCAAAAATCAAAATGGACCATATAAGGCCACATGTGGCCAGTCATAGTAGTAGCGTAGGTGTGCTTTTATTCATGCTCACAAGTCACATGTGATTATGACATGAATAGTATACCTTTCATTTCACTCAACAATACACTCCACCACTTTGCATGAGGATTAAAATAAGAAGAAAATCACCTACAAATGCATGTAGGGGCTGTGCCTATAAAAGGCCAATTGTTGTTCATTTTTTTTCTTAATTCATTCTTTCTTATTTCTCATATATCCCTCTAAAAACTCATCTTCTCACTAAACTCTCATAATACTAATATCTACTAAGTAATACTAGTGTAGTAATATATACTAATATTGGTAGTATTTTATCTATCTTATTATTTAGTTAATAATAAGATTAAATTATTTGGTATCATATTGGTGCAACTTGAAGGAGGTCTTCTAATTTGGAGATTGTTCTTGGATCATCCTTGTTTATAGCTCAAGATCAATAAGAAGGAGTTCTTATTGTGCCCATTTAATTTCCATTTCAATGTGAGGAAATTTCTTCTTTTATATAAATATCTTTATATTTGCAAGCATGTTACATAAATCATTAAGCACTAAATTAAAAAGTAATTTAGTAACTAATTAGAGGAGTCTAATTAAGGTATATGGACTTTCAAAACATGAAAAACATGTCGTCATGAATTTCATAAGATGCTTGTGCAAGCCGAGAGAGACATGGGGCTAAATGTTAGCACCTCTAGGGATGTGCTCCATATTAATATTTAGAGCAAGGGGAAATTCAAGAAAGGTGGTATTAAATGGAAGAAGCCCTCCACCCTCAATGGAAAAGGTAAAGCTATTGAGAATAGCTCGCAAATGCCCAAGAAGGGTGCCCCCAATGAGGACAAATGCCGTTATTGTAATGACATAGGGCGTTGGAAGAGGAATTGCCCCAAATATCTAGGAGATATCAAAACTGGAAAGATTGTTTCAGTTGGTAAATAATTATCCCTATCATTTATGTTATGATCTCAACTTTGGTATAAGATACGAGTTGTGATTCTTACCCTTTTTATTGTAATTAGGGCATGCAAGCAAGGATAAGGGCAAGGACAAGCAAGCCTAAAGAGGTTCTTCAAGGGAAGCTAAAGTAGCCACCCATGATTGAAGACCTAAGGAAGCTTGGCCTCGAGATTGTCTCCCCTTTTGATTGTATTATGGTTGTTTAGAACTTTTTATTTCCTTGTTGGACATGGAAGTTTTTAATTTTCAAGAACAATTTGTTGTAATTGAATATTTGGTGACTTGGTTTTCAACCTAAGTGAACTGTAATTATTAAGAAAACAAGCTAAACAACACAAGAAAAGCTAAGGTTTTTCAAACTCTCAAGTTTTGCTCTGTTTTGCTTGACTAAACACTGAAAGAAAGCTGATAGAACCTTAACCAAAGCACAAATGTAACACCCACAAATGTACCCTATTTTTTTATAGTAAAAATATTATACGGAGACTTTTCAGCGAAATTTAGTTTTAGTCTAAAATTAAATTTCCCGTGTCTAATTTAGAATTTCCGAGTTCGTTTTTGGACTTTACGCGAGATTTCGAGTAAGTTATGTCTTAAGACGTTTATGGGCTTTTCTCATGATTTTTCCACTTACTCCCTCATACTTCCCTTAAACCCTAACTCATTCTCATTCAACCTACTCTTCTTCCTCACCAAGTAACCACCCAAAACCCTAATCTCCATATTTGATCAAGCTTATTATCGTCACTACTCCTTCATTTCTCGCTCAAATTCATTAAAGTTCGTCTTATTCTTTCCCTTTCATCGTCCTCTATCTTAATTGGTAATAAAATTACCGTCTTTCTCGCTTTTCAATTTATCCGTCTTTCTCAAAGGTGAATTATGTTCATCTTTTATTATCTAATTGTAGGTGATGACCTTCAAGATCTCGACAAAGACTACTACTTAGTAGAAGAGGACATCGAAGAGGATTGAAGACGCGAAAAGGTAACAGTGAAGGGTTACTCGATATCTTTACGTGTTTTAACGTCTTTTCTATGTTAGTAATCATATTTAGAATAAGATTAGTAATCATAGGAATTGTGTTGTTGATGATAGTTGTTGTTAGTTGATAATTGATAATGAGAATTGATGATTTGTGATGTGAGATGATGATGGTTGTATGTTGAACCTTAGTGAAATATACCATTTTCGTGCAAAATTGACCCCAGCCAGCCAACCGGCAGCCGGTCAGCTGACCGGCTGGATATTAATTGTGTTACGTAATAGTTTTGGTATTACTTTGGTCTCAGCCGGCCGACCGGCAGCCGGTCAGCCGACCGGCAGCCGGTCAGCCGACCGAGTGAGACACATACCATTTTACCTTCGTTTTTCTCCTATGACTTTGGTCCCGGGACACGCTGCTTATTCAATTGTTTTTCAAGTTGATATTGGTGGCAGCCGGGTAGCCGGCAGCCGGTCCCCTTGACCGGCTGGCACACGCTGGAATTCTATTTACTTTTCTTTCTTATGTTTTCATTTATAATATTTCCAATGGTTCGTTTATTGTATAAATTTACGTAATGACTTTAAATATTAATGTTTCGAATATATGATATTCCATTCGCTTGTATCGCATGTTTTGTGACGGTTTTTTATATATCCCACTTTGAGTCGGTTTTACACATGTTATGGTTTGAGCACTATTTGTTATGTGCTTTGTACTCTCATTCCCCTGGCTACCTCCACGTTCGTAAGGCTGGAATGTCGGAACGAGTAGTGTATCCTTACTGCTTAATTGCATGTGTTAGTGGGCATATGACGACGTTGTTGGGAGGCTAACGCTTTGCGTTGATCGACCCGGCCGTCAAATGTTGTATACTTGCGAGGTGGTGTCATTGGATGTAGCGTTCCGCTTGTTATGATGCTTGTGCTCTTTTCCGCCTCTTTCGTGAAGGTTGACCGAATTTGGGGTACTCGGCGTCTATGATTGACCGAGTCGTGGATGCGAAATGTTTATCGCATGTCGAATCGAAAAATGTGATTCCGAGAGTCTGGCCAGGTTTAGACTAGGACCGTATTATGATCGTCGTTCTACCAGGAGGAAGTTAGTCTACATATACGAAATGTTTGAATCGTGTATGCGTTCAGGGAAAATGTTATCCCGTGGATGCGATTTTA
>JAIUZE010069274.1:0-13404 GCA_022085475.1 Heliosperma pusillum
TATATTCCGTACTTAGTTTGTAATAGTTTGACACTCCTCGTTTTATTTAACTTGCATGTATAAAAGTTTTTAAAAACTACCTATTTCCGCATTATAATTCACATGCTTGTTTGATTTATTATTCCGCATTCGCGAGGGTTGTCACAGTTCATACATGAGTTATTCAAGTCTTCTTGCGAGATCACTTGTCTAATTCAACTTTTAGTTGAGTGATCTTGCGAGATTGGCATACACTACTACAAATTCAGGCAATAACAACGCCCCATCAACAACGCTTATTCACGAAAATTAAGAAAAACCATTGTAGAATGGATTATTATTTTTCCGCGGAATTTTATTAAAACTAATAACAACGGTATTATTGTTTTGTTCGTTGTTATTAGTTTTAACAACGGGTCCAACTACAATAACCGTTGTCAATATATAAACTAATAACAACAGTTTACTCTATATCCGTTGTTATTAATTTGGCGCAAAATTAGTGTAAAGTAATTTTCAAGACTTTGCAAGAACTCTATAGGAATTCTTGCTGGATATAGTTCTAGCAGGATTCCTGTAGAGTTCTTGCAGGATAAAGTTCAACCAGGATTCTAGTAGACCTCCAGCAGGCATACGTTCAGGTTGGGTTCCAGTAGGGTTCCTTTTGAACTCAGGCCCTCTAGAAGACATTAGGAGAGGTTGTTCCTCCAGGATCCAGACCCTTTCGTACATGCCATAATTTGGCTGTTTTGCTTGAAAATTCCAGCCCCTTGGTTCTTGCTGCACTCGGGGTGTGTTGTAACACCCGCAAATGTACCCTATTTTTCTAGTAAAAATATTTTACGGACACTTTTCAGCGAATTTTAGTTTTAATCGTAAATTTAATTTTCCGAGTCGAATTTAGAATTTCCGAGTTCGTATTTGGAATTTCCGCGAGATTCCATGAGAATCCCGTCTTAAGGCGAGGTTGACTTTTCTTGACTTTTGAGCCGCCTTTGACTTTCATTGACTTTCTCCTTCATATACTCCCTTCCTCACCCTAAACCTAATTCATTCTCACAATTCAACTCTTTCTTCTTTACTAGAAAACCCCATCAAAACATTGCCTCCATTTTCATCCAACATTAGATTCGTCATAGTTCATTCGTTTCTTGTCGGAATTCACGTAAGTTCGTCTCATTCTTCCTCTCTTACCTTCCTCTATCCGTATTAGTAATAAAATTACCGTCTTTCTCGCTTTTTAAATTATCCGTCTTTCTCAAGGTGGATGATATTCCGCTTTTATTATCTAATTGTTTGTAGGTGGAGACTAGGAAAGCTTAGTAACCGTTTAAAGACGCTTAAAGGTAACGGTGAAGGGTTACTCGATATCATTTACGTGTTTTACATGATTTCCATGTTAGCGTTCGTATTTAGAATACAATTAGAAAGCTTAGAAATTATGATTTTGATGATGATTGTTGTTAGTTGATGATTGTTGATGATGAATATTGATTGTTGATAGTTGATAGAAGTGAATTATGAAAATTGGAAATGATAGAAATAGTGTTGTTGTTCTCGGGTGGATTCGTGCAAATTCACAGCCCCGACCCTTTTTGGTAGAATGCTCATATCTCCTTCGTTACTTGCTTGTTTTGGGCTTGTGACCACGCGTTGGAACCGTAAGAGGATAAGCTATCACCTCGACTTGGAATTTCTGCATTCCCATATCTAGAACTCTAGTTATGACAGTTTGAAGTGAACCCTTGTTTAAGTTAGTTTCCAAACTGGTTGTTTTGGAGAGTTATCTATGTTTCTTATTTATTATGCTTCTTAAACTTGGTCTAATGCTTGGGTATCATGTATTGATTCATGTTTTGGATATATGATATGTTCATTCGCATGTATCACATGTTTTGTGACGGTTTTTGCTATGTCCCACTTTGAGTCGGTTTATACAAATGATACGGTTTGAGCACTATTTTGTCTTGTGCTTTGTACTCTCATTCCCTTGGCTACCTTCCCCTTCGTAAGGCTGGAATGTCGGAACGGAGAGGTATCCTACTGCTTAATTGCATGTGTTAGTGGGCATACGACGACGTTGTTGAGAGTTGAACGCTATATTTTGATCGACCCGGCCGTCAAATGTTGTGTACTTGCGAGGTGGTGTTATTTGCATGTAGCGTACCGCTTGTTATGAGGCTTGAGCTCTTTTCCGCCTCTTTCGTGAATTGATCTACCGAATTTGGGTTACTCGGCGTTTATTTTTGTAAGACCGAGTCTTGGATGCGAAATGTCATCGCGTGTCGAATCGGAACATGGTTTATTCCGAGAGTCTGGCCAGATTTAGACTAGGACCGTATTATTATCGTCGTCCTACCAGGAGGAAATTAGTCTACCTATACGAAATGTCATCGTATATGGGTTGGGGGAAATGTCATCCGTGAACGCCTTTTAATCATACTTGCCATGTACACGATGCTAGTGCGTTTCATTTACCGTGAGAGTTGTCGTCTTGTGTCGTTCTTTGAAATGCGTGATTTCATGATATTATTCATTGGGGTCTTGCATGATTAGGGGTTGACCCGTCATGCTGGTTTCGTGAATGGCTATAATATGTTTGATTTGTTGTGATCATTGCAATGACTTGACTGGTTTGTCTGTGAGTCTCAATCTTAATCAAACTTATACCGCTAACGGTGAGATGCAGCCCTAGTGTCGTTTCCGATGCCTAAGAGTGTCTTCCCTAGTCTTGGAATAACATATGGGTTACGGCTTTGATTTCCATATGAGCTTATCATTATATATTGGATTGCCTATTTATTCTTATCGTAACTCACATGGATATCTATATATGCATGATTTCACTTTTGTATTTCCTTATATGTACGTTTAAGGTGATATGGCTGTGAGAACCCGGAGTTACTCCCCACTGACTGTGGCGTTCATGTTTTTCATGAATGAACAGGTTGCTTGCATGGATTGACTTTTTGGATATGATATTTTTGGGTTCGGGTGTAAGCCTAGCGGGCGTTGTCCCTGGATGAAACACCTCTAGACGTTGTTTTGCTAGTTGCTAAATCGATTAGAAAAATACCCCATCTATTTCGAAAATACCCCATCTATTTCGAAAATACCCCATCTATTTTGTAAGATCACTTTTACTTGTGAACCTTTTGGAGAGACTTCGTCTCTTGATGTAGTATAATTCGTACTTTAGTTTGTAATATTTGACACTCCTCGTATTCTTTCCTTGCATGTATAAAAGTTTTTAAAACTTCATATTTCCGCGATATAATTCACATGCTTGTTTGTTTTATATTTCCGCATTCGCGAGGGTTGTCACAGTTTGGTATCATCAAGCTTTATCGCTCCCGACGCACAACGGACCCCTACTAAACGACTTGACCTTGAAATAATAAATGAGAAGATGGTAGAAATTAAGGACTTTACTTGGTAGTCTTGGTGTACTTGATGGTTGTTAGGTTCTAACTTGTTTGTTGATTGTGTTGAGTGCTGTTATGTTTGTTTGTATCTACCGTCTTAAGGTGGATCATTGTGTTACCTAGAAGAAGTATACTCTACCGGAGATTTGAAGATTTACTAGCCTAAGTGAATTGTATTTCTTCCTCATCTTTTAATTCTCTCGTCCTTATTGTTTTATGCTCTCTTCCTTCTATCTAAATGCTTCTTCATCATCTAACTTCTTTTCCCCTTGGAAATTACTCTTGTTACTTTCCTCCTCTTTATCAATTTGTACCATCAACTTCCTTATGTGACCTTTTGGTGGACACCTTACCCTTTAGTTTGTGGCATATTGTACTTGGTTGGAAAAATTTTAGACTTTGTGGACTATTAGTGTTTGTTAGAATGAACTTGTGATTTGAGGAAAATGATATAGATCTAATTTCACCCTATGGTGGTGAGAGATGGTATCCTTGAGGAAAGTGTGGTAAGGTATGTTAAATGATCTTAATGCTTGATGCTTGCCATGACTAATGTGTAGATAGTTCCTGGTATTTGATGGTGTAAGGTTGAATGAGTTGGCTAGGACTTCTAAACTCATTAGTAAATTAGTCTTTTGGACTTAGAAGTTTAGTATTGTTTGGAAGAGCATGCTTATGATAGGTCTAATTGGTGTAAATAAGAAGTTTTGAATGATAGCTTGAGGTGCGAAATATTATTGAGGTTAAGTGACGTCTTGTTGTTTCCTATTGTGTGTTTGTGAGTATAGGCTTGGTGGGAAAAGCATCTGGCTATAGTTCTTGGATTTAAAGATATGATCTTATCTTATGGTATCGGAGACTTGTTGAAGTAGTAAGGTTTCGTTGTAAGTTGAACCATATTAGTTGAGGATTATAGATATGAGCGAGATTCGATGATGTAATCTATGATGGAAATACCTTGGGACGTTAATGATGATGTTTGACTTGAGGTTGTACTTTGTTAATAATGAACTCGTGGGCTATATGATATTGATGATGACGTTTTGTTCGGTGTTCTACCTTATGGCCATAGGAGTTGAAAAGAGATTAGTATGGAGAATCCCTTGTTGGTTCTTCGGTTTTTGAAACCTTTGGTAATGTGTCAAATTATGGAGTTGAGAGAATGTTACTATGCTTGGGTTGCAATTCCGTAATTGGGAATCCGTGTTATATGAAAGGGTGGATGAATTGGGTTGTAATCGATTTATCAAATCTAGGTGTACCTTACTTTGATGATTGTACGTGGTACGATGGTCCCTTGTAAGAGACCTTTGTAGAGGAATAATTAAGATGTTTTAGTATCGCCCTGAGTTTGAAAGAGAAATTTTGTGGATTAAACCTTAAACCTTTACTCGTGCCATCATTCCTTTTCATTTCCATTCTTGAATGTTTTTGTCAAGATTGATCTTTAAGAAATTACAAGCTCGTACTGTCTTTCTTACTCAGATATCTCCATAACTCTACTATCTGCTTTGTCTCTTCCTCAACCTCGTTTTCTTTTCTCGCCTTCGCCTTTTTCATCTTATGGTAGTCTTTAATGGCGCTTCCTAATGTTCCTTGTATCATGTTCTTTTATCCCTACTCTTTTGGTAGTTTTCTTATTAGCTATCGTAAGGGTTAGTAGGTGTGTTTTGATCAAGTTTCGAATATGGTACCTAACCGTCCTATTAATCTAGTTTCATGTTTAGATGATTATAAGGATTTGAGGATAGCTTAGGATGAAAACTCTCCTAGTGGTTTTAGACTATGAAAGCTTAATGTTGCAATATCGTTTTGAGGATCGAATTGAAATAAGCATAATGATAGTTGGTAGTTGTGGTTAAGAATTTTAGTGGTTCTTTAAATGTTACATGGCAAAATTGTTGTCTTTAAATGTTGGACCCTAACGGGAATAAATACTTTGTGGAATTTGGATTGGATGACACAACTTGAGGAATATTGTCATGAGCGAAAACCGATGTATTGAGAGTTTGGAAGAGCTAAATAAATTGATTTACGGTCGCATTGCCCTATGATTGGCAAAAGTTAAGTGAAATGAGATTTTGTGACTAATCTCATTTGAGGTTTGTGATTTAACTTTTGAAGATGAGAAGGTTCATTGTTAATAGTTGAAGGGTAATGAGTTTTGGAATAAATGGGATCAAAGGATTTCATGGTACGTCTCTTTTACCTTGTGGTTGTTAGCGGTTTTGTTTCCCTAGATATAAATATTTTGTTGGTGGTTTCTAATAAGAGTTTTGATGGAGCTAAGAAGATTAGAGTACGCAATGAATTTTCATGTGGGTGGTTAGTTGTGGAGTCTACCGTGCCGATGGACCTCAGCAGATTCTAATTGGATTCGAATAATTGAGATTTGTTACTCGAAGTTTTGTGATTATGGAATATTTTTGTAGAATTCTGATGATTGAAAATGATGAGTTGTAAATTGGGTAAACTGTATTCTCTTGAGGATTTGGTTTATTAGTAGAGTAAGTGATGTCGAATTCTTGTAGAACTTCCTGCCGACTTCATCGTGGTTCTTCATATCCCTAAGAGTTCGATTTGTTTCGTTTTTGCATGTTTTGTATATATTTTGTTATCGTGAATTGTGAACTTTAAGTTCGAGTCGCTCTATGTACGTGTAATGTCTTGTTATTTGATTTTATCTTTGATAAAACTTTCAAATTTCCATATTATATTTCTAATTTAACGTTTCAAAGAAGTCTAAAAATGGTTTGTGTACCCTCTTTTTGGAGAAAATGGATTTCTTTTGCTTTTATATTTGGATTTTTGCGTTTGGTTGGATGTTTGCACTTGTTATTGGAGACGCGTCTGATAACTAGTCCTGCACTTACTAACGTTGTTTTGAATTTCGATTTCACTATTTCGACTTTGCTTTTTGGATAATTAGAGTTCTCGTTCGCGACGAGCATTCTTGAGATCCGTAAGTAAAGTTTCACACTTATAAAAAATTTTCTTTAAACCGTTTGCTAGATGAACTTCGTTTCAAAAATATTTCTCCCTTATAAAAGTTTTCGTATTAATTTTGTAAACCGATTCTTATCTTTGATACTTTTGTTTTCTACTCTCAAGTTTCGAGGACGAAACTTTTTAAAAAGGTGGGGTGATTGTAACACCCGGAAATGTACCCTATTTTTCTAGTAGAAATATTTTACGAAATCTTTTCAGCGAATTTAAGTTTTAAATTAGCTTTTTATGTTTCGAGTCGAATTTAGAATTTCCGAGTTCGTATTTGGAATTTCTGTGAGATTCCATGAAAATCCCGTCTTAAGGCGAGTTTGACTTTTCTTTACTTTTGAGTCGAGTTTGACTTTTCTTGACTTTTGAGTCGTCTTTGACTTTTCTTGAATTTTAAGTCGTCTTTGACTTTTCTTGAATTTTAAGTCATCTTTGACTTTTCTTGAATTTTAAGTCGTCTTTGAATTTTCTTGACTTTGGAACCGTCTTTGACTTTCGTTGACTTTTCCACTTACTCACCCTATATATACTCCCTCATAACCTAACTCCCTCACAACTCAATCTCCTTCTTCTTCCTCATACAAACCACCAAAACTAGCCTCCATATTTGCTCAAGTCTTAATATCGATCCTACGCCTTCATTTCTTGCTCAAATTCACGTAAGTTCGTCTCATTCTTCTTCCCTTACCTTCCTCTATCCGTATTCATATTAAAAGTATCGTCTTTCTCGCTTTTTAAATTATCCGTCTTTCTCAAGGTGAATGATATTCATCTTTTATTATCTAATATTATGTAGGTGGAGATTAGGAAAGCTTAGTAACCGTTTAAAGACGCGAAAAGGTAACGGTGAAGGGTTACTCGGTATCAGTTACGTGTTTTACATGCTTTATATGCTAGGATTCGTATTTAGAATACGATAAGTAAGTTAGGAATTATGTTATGGATATTGATTGTTGTTGTTTGATGATTGTTGATGATGAATATTGATTGTTGATAGTTATTAGAGAGGAATTATGAGAATTGGAAATAAAAGGATTGAATTTATGTTGAAGGTTCTCAGGTGACTTGGTAACACATCTCACGGTCGTGAGATGTAAGTCACGGTCGTGAAACCCCATTTCACGGTCGTGAAATACAAGTCACGGTCGTGACTTGCGCAGTTTCACTGCACTGCCCCTTTTTGGTAGAATGATCATATCTCCTTCGTTACTTACTTGTTTTGGGCTTGTGACCACTCGTTGGAACCGTAAGAGGATAAGCTATCACCGCGACTTAGAATTTCTGCATTCCCATATATAGAACTCTAGTTATGACCGTTTGAAGTGGACCCTTGTTTTCGTTGGTTTCCAAACAACATTGTTTTGGAGAGGTGAACTATGTTTTTATTCCTTATGCTTTATAAACTTGTTCTAATGCTTATGTATCATGTATTGACTCATGTTTATCATATTTAAACTTATATGATTCCCTATTCTCATGTTTTGTGACGGTTTTTGGTATGTCCCACGTTGAGTCGGTTTTTACAACTGATACGGTTTGAGCACTATTTTGTCTTGTGCTTTGTACTCTCATTCCTTTGGCTACCTTCCCGTTCGTAAGGCTGGAATGTCGGAACGGAGAGGTATCCTACTGATTAAATGCATGTGTTAGTGGGCATACGACGACGTTGTTGGGAGTTGAACGCTATGCGTTGATCGACCCGGCCGTCAAATGTTGTGTACTTGCGAGGTGGTGTTATTTGCATGTAGCGTACCGCTTGTCATGAGGCTTGAGCTGTTTTTCCGCCTCTTTCGTGAATTGATCTACCGAATTTGGGGTACTCGGCATATATATTTTATAAGCCCGAGTCTTGGATGTGGAACGTCTTACCACGTGCCGAATCGGAACATGATTTATTCCGAGAGTCTGGCCAGATTTAGACTAGGACCGTATTATTATCGTCGTCCTACCAGGAGGAAATTAGTCTACATATACGAAATGGATTGAATCGTGTATGCGTTCAGGGAAGGTTTTACTCCCGTGGATGCCCATAATCATACTTGCCTTGTACACGATGCTAGTGCGTTTCATTTACTGTGAGAGAGGTCGTCGTCGTGTTGTCGTCTTTGAATGCGTGATTTCATGATATTATTCATGGTCATTGCATGATTGGGCACCGTCGTTCGTGATTGCGTGATTTCATGATATTACATGGTCATTGCATGATTGGACACCGTCAATGTCTTGGTTCGTGAATGGATGATAATATGTTGGATTTGTGTAATCATCGCATGACTTGTCTTGGTTTGTCTGTCGAGTCTCAATCTTATCAATCTTATACCGCTAACGGTGAGATGCAAGCCCTAGTGAGCGTATTCGGTTGCCTAAGAGTGTCTTCCCCGAGTCTTTGAATAACATGATGGTTCGGATTTGATTTCCATATGATCTTATCATTATATATTGAATTGCCTATCTATTCTTATCGTAACTCACATGGATATCTATATATGCATGACTTTACTTTTGTATTTCCTTATATGTACGTTTAAGGTGATATGGCTGGGAGAACCCGGAGTTACTCCCCACTGACTGTGGCGTTCATGTTTTTCATGAATGAACAGGTTGCTTGCATGGATTGACTTTTTGGATGTGACATTTTGGGTTCGGGTGTGAGCTAGCGGGCGTAGTCCCTGGATGATTAACCTCTAGACGATTTTAGCTAGTTTTCTAAACACTTGTTGGTTGTTAACATTTTAAGAGACCCCGTCTCTTTGTTATATTTAGTACTTTAGTTTGTAATTTTGACACTCCTCGTATTTTCTATCTTGCATGTATAAAAGTTTTTTTAAATACCTATTTCCGCATATCTTTTCACATGCTTGTATGTTTTATATTTCCGCATTCGCGAGGGTTGTCACATTACCAATTAGCCTCACATATCCATATTTTTGTAAATGTTCGGCACGTGGTTGTCCTTGAACGGTGGTTATGCGTGTGTACGGTGCTTGAATCATCTTTCATATTAGTTAGCGATCCATGTTGTGTCGGTCGTAGTCTAGGTGAGTGACTATATTTTATTCTCTCTTTCTTATACATATTTACTTACCATTTGCTTGTTGAGAGAAGAGTGACCCGTGAGAGTCCGAATTTGGTTGAGTCTTGCAGGGTCGAAAGTCTAATTTATTTCCAAGATTGTATAAATTCGTTCACTTTTGTATTAAGCTTTGTAGCGATTGAATGAGTGCATTAAACTGTTTAGCATTGACTTGTAGCTAGCTCTGAGACTTACTCCATTCCCCTAGGTTCATTTAGTTCCATGCATCTGCATTTAGTTTGCTTGAGGACAAGCAAAGGTTTGGTTTGGGGAAGTTTGTTGCGTGTATTTTATATAGACTTTTTAGTCCAGTTATGCACGCATTTCTGTGTCATTTAGGTGATATTACGTCACCATTTGCCCCTATCTGGCTACTTTGTACTTTCATTACCATTTTGTAGGTAAAAGCTGTGTAGTAGCAGAAACCGAGCCAAAACAGTCCACTTTGTATACATTTAGGAGAATGAAAGGAACGGAACATAAGCTCTTGCATGGGAAAGCGTGAGACCGTTCGCAATCAAGCCCAAAGTCATGACTAACATTATATGCCAGGCCAGAAGACCTCGATCGACTATCTATTTGATCGATCGAGGAGAGTTGAAGTGAAGAAGACCTCGATCGAGCTGTCATCTGCTCGATCGAGGGGAAGCTGTAGAAAAGTTGGTCGATCGAAGGGAATATTCCCTCGATCGAGTGGAATCCATCACGGGCCTTAAGTCCGTAGATTACTTAGGGTTTAGAGTCGTGTTATGCATTATATAAGACTCTTGTTTTCGTCATTAGGATCATCATTGATTATTATCATCTACTTAGCAGACACTAATCTTTCACCATTAGTTTCTGAATTTTCTTATTCTTTAAGTTTATACTTGGGTTTATTATCGACGTAGATTTGTTCCTTACGCCGGATTTGCTAAGTATGTAAACTCCTTTCTCTCCTTTATTCTTAATCGTCGTTTTAGTCCTAATTACTGTTTTACCTTTCTTAATTGCTGCGTTATTATTGTTTTTATGCTTGTTAATTACGATTATATCATGTTTAATGCCATATGTTCAATCGTCTTTATTGCTAGCATCATTAATAGTATGAGTAGCTAATTCCTTTGTATGTTAGGATGAGGAAAACTGTAGTAAAGGCATGATAGGATAGAGTATTTTAGTTAGTCTTGAATATGAGAATAAATCTAAGCAATATAATTGAGGTTAGTCGAATGAGTGCACCCAGGAGACTAGCTAGGTAGTTAATTCCGACCTGGATCGAGAGATTGGAAGGGAAAGGCTTGCTTAGAATTGATAGGTGATTCCTAAGAGGACGAGAGTTAATTAGGAAAATCCCTAGGGTGGTTTGAGACCGAGAGGAGAAAACCATTGCCCTTATCATTGATAGATTAACTGACTTAGTTGACCCATAGATGCCGATATTGCAGTAGACCGAATCCTAGCATATTCTTCCTTTATCTGATTTATTTCGTGTTAATCTCTACCTTTATTTCTCTTCCTTTAAATCTTATTTAGTTTAGTTAAAAACCAATTCAAAACCCCTAGATTGTGACTGACAGATTTAAATTACAGTTAGTTAGTTTCCTCCCTGTGGAGATCGACCTTACTTCCGCTATCTTCTTTAGTTAGTAGACTTAGGCTTTTATTTTTGGTGTATAACGACTCGCATCAATCACCCTAAAAACATTCATGCTCATTGTAGCTCGATTTTACGGGATTTATTGATTTTTAACCATTAAAAATCAATATCAACATTTAAATCTTATTTAAATTCAAACTAATTATCTAAACTATTTTTAGAACTCAAAATTAGCCCTACTAATTTTGTTGGTCATTAATTAGATTGATTTGATTTCATTTGCTAAATATAACGGTTTAATCTTAACTTTTATGAAATAAACCCAAAATAAAATATAAACATCATAAAAATTTGAAACCAAAAATTTCGTACATTCTGGAACATTTCCAGGAACTACAAAAAAAACCATTGCTCAAAAATTTAAATTAATTTTATGAACAAATAACATTGTATTTAATGGTTTTATCAAATAAAAATCATTAAATATAGTAAAACAGTGAAACAAATTATGAAATTTCACCAAGATTATCAACATACGAATGTAAAATGTACCAAAAAATTACATGACCAGAAAATGACGTTTCAATTTTATGAACATTATAATCTCATATTATCGACTTTTATCTTATAAAAATCAATAAACATGCAATACTTAATTAAAAGTCACGCAATATTACATAAAGTATTTAAGACATACATGTGAAATCATATTAAAATTTCATGGCCAGAATCAACATGGAACTATTTTTAGTTAACTTTTAACATCAAATATGCATATTAACTTGGTTTAAAAGCCAAAAATAAAAATAAATAGCAAATTAATCCCTAAAATCACGAAATTTGACCACATACATTTTGAAGTGAGTAGGTATACATGCACTTAAATAATTCGTCCAAATCATATTTTAACTCAAATTTGTGATTTATTAGTTATCTTAGAACTTTAATAAAAATTGTCCAAAATGAACATGCATGCTACAATCTAGCTCTGATACCACATGAATGTCCACAGACCTTAAGTAGACTCCTCTAATTAGTTACTAAATTACTTGTTAATTTAGTATTTAATGATCTATGTAACATGCATGCAAATATAAAGACATTTATATAAAAGAAGAATTTTTCTCACATTGAAATGGAAATGATATGGGCAAAACAAGAACTTCTTCTTGTTGTTCTTGAGCTATTATATAGATGATCCTCCAAAAATCTCCAAACTAGAAGATCTCCTTTAAATTGCACCCAAGACTAACCCAAAGAAACTTAACTTATTATTAACTAGATAATAAGAAAAGTTACACTAATATTAGAATATACTACTAATATAGTAATACTTAGTGAATATTAGTATATGAGAGTTTTAGAAAGATGAGAGGATTTTAGTGAGATAAAGCAAAAATGAACAAGAATGAACAACAAAAATGAACAACCATATTGCCCTTTTATAGGCAATATGGCCGGTCCATATGGCCTTCACAAAATCACAAGGCACTTATTTTGCTTATTTTAATTCACATGCAAAGTAGTGGAGTGTAGTGTTGAGTGAAATAATTTTAGGTATACTATTCATGTCATAACCACATGTAACTTGTGAGCATGAACAAGAGCAACCATCATCACTATCCACTACTACTTGACCGGCCACATGTGGCCTTATATGGTCTATTTTGATTTTTGATATTTGTTCCACAAATACTTATTAATCATATGCTTAATTATCTTATATAATTAAGTGTTAATTTGATCATATAGCTGTAACACCCGGAAATGTACCCTATTTTTCTAGTAGAAATATTTTACGAAATCTTTTCAGCAAATTTAAGTTTTAATTTATAATTTTATGTTCCGAGTCGAATTTAGAATTTCCGAGTTCGTATTTGGAATTTCTGTGAGATTTCATGAAAATCCCGTTTTGAGTCGAGTTTGACTTTTCTTGAATTTTAAGTCGTCTTTGACTTTCATTGAATTTTAAGTCGTCTTTGACTTTTCTTGAATTTTAAGTCGTCTTTGACTTTTCTTGAATTTTAAGTCGTCTTTGACTTTTCTTGAATTTTAAGTCGTCTTTGACTTTTCTTGAATTTTAAGTTGTCTTTGACTTTTCTTGACTTTTGAGTCGTCTTTGACTTTTCTTGACTTTTGAGCCGCCTTTGACTTTCGTTGACTTTTACGACTCACCCTACATATACTCCCTCAAACCCTAAACCTAATTCATTTCCTCACAATTCATTCCTTCTTCTTCCTCACCATAAACACTAAAAACCTTGCCTCCATTTTGATCCGTCTTAGATTCGTCGCTACTTCTTCGTTATTCGCTCAAATTCGCGTAAGTTCGTCTCATTCTTCCCCTCTTA
>JAIUZE010069275.1:0-20221 GCA_022085475.1 Heliosperma pusillum
GTAGGAAGGATTGGTCTCAAAAGCTCCCGGATGTTCTATGGGCCCTTCGCACCGCCTTTAAAACTCCCCTCGGCACTACTCCCTACAAGCTTGTCTATGGCAAAGCTTGTCACTTGCCAATCGAGTTGGAGCACAAGGCATGGTGGGCCTTAAAAGAAATGAACTTTGACATTGATATGGCCGGAGAGCTACGTTTTCTCCAAATGAGTGAACTTGAAGAACTAAGACTTGATGCCTACGAGAGCTCAAAGATTTACAAGGAGCAAACAAAGAAATGGCATGACGCCAAATTGGTTGATAAAGATGTAAAAGTGGGTGATCAAGTCTTACTCTATAATTCTAGGGTCAAGTTGTTTCCGGGGAAGCTACGGTCGAGATGGTCGGGCCCCTTCAAAGTCATTGACATATCCCCTCATGGAGCTTTCGAACTTTGGAGTGAAGAGGGTGGTAATTTCAAAGTGAATGGGCATAGAGTGAAACGATACTTTGATGGAGATGAAAAGGGAACGGTGGAAGTACTCTTCCTTGGGGATCCACTTCCCGAGGAAGAGTCATATTTGTAAGTCCTTGTGATTTGTTAGGTTTGGTGGAGTCCCTCAACAACCACCGATTTTTTGTAAATAGCATGCATATTAGGAGTAGTTGTGAAGATTTGGTTTTGTGTACTCGGGTATTTCGTCTTTGGAAGAAGTTTTAGGTAGGTTTGAAACACTTGTAGTCGGGTTTGGTTTGAAACCGTATCATTGGGAATATGTTGGTTGGGTCGAGATTGTTGGTGACTTAGGGGATTTTTGTTGAGAATTTGAAGGCGAGGAAATTAAAGGAGAAGTGCTCCAGGCCGGTGGACCGGCAGCCGGTGTGCCGACCGGCCCAGAGCACTCCAGTAGCAAACTTTTGAAGATGGTGAAATAAGGAGCAGGTGCTCCAGGCCGGTCAACCGGCAGCCGGTGTGCCAACCGGCCTGGAACACGAAATCATAGAAGATGAGTTTTTGGAAAATTTTGACCTGTGTTCTAGGCCGGTCGACCGGCAGCCGGTCTGACAACCGGCCCAGAGCACCATATGACTGAACTTTTGAACTTGGAATATTTTTGAGCTGAGTTCTGGGCCGGTCGACCGGCAGCCGGTGTGCCGACCGGCCTGGAATACCTGAACACGCAGATTTCTCAAAAACCAAAAAATCAAAAAATTTGACTTGAGTTCCAGGCCGGTGGACCGGCGGCCGGTGCCCAGACCGGCCCAGAACCCAACCCGAGGCATTATTCAACTCGTGAGCCTAATTTTTTTTCTCATTCTTCTTCATTTCTTCTTCTTTCTTCCTCTTTCTACCTTCAAAAACCCCACAAAAAATTCCCAAACTCCACAAAAACTTCAATAAAATCACCACAAAACTCAATCAATCCAACATTCAACCCAATAATTAACCCACTACATCACATAAAATCATCCCCCACTTCAAAAACCTAAATTTTTCCCTAATTTTTCCCTCTTTCAATTGACTATTACGAAAAAAATCACCATGGCTCAACCACCTCGGAAAAGAACAAGGGCTCAGCTTGAGGCGGAATTGGAGGCTAGACTTCAGCAAGTAACGGCGGGAATGGGTCCGGATGACGACTTTCCCGATATCGTCTTCGTTAGCGAGATTGCGAGAGGTAAGTTTCAATGTCTTAAACGCCGAAACCTTCCCCATTCCCGCTTCATTTGTCGGAATACTATGCGAAACTTCGGTCTTGATACGGTCACCCTTGAGCTTTTTAAAGGTTTAGGGATGGGGGAGCTCTACGGTCAACACTTCCGTACTTACCCCCGTCTTACATGGGAGTTTTTAAGTTCCTTTAGTCATGAGAAAGATCGGAACACGGGTATGGTCAAAATTGTTTCTTTTCGCCTTCTTAATACTGCATTTAACCTTTCCCTTGAGAAATTTTGTAAGGTTTTGGGGGTTAAATTTCATAAGTCTTATAAAGTCCCCGAAACCTTTAATGTGAATGATGTGAGGACTGCTATATCGGGAATGGAATTTGCGAAGGGGACTAAGAGGCCGGCAAATGCTTGCCACAATGCCCCTATTAGGTTTTGGCATCGTTTTATGGGTTGGACGTTGTTTGGGAGAGAGGAGTGTCACAATTTTCGGGCCGATGAGCTCTCGATTTTGGCGGCTTATTTGTTCCAAAAGCCGAATAAATTTGGGGTCAACATTGGTCACCATGTCGCTCTCCACTTCCAGAAAATTTCCAATGACCCATTTAGCCCGACCGGTATCCATATAGGGGGGATTGTTACCAAGATTGCCCATGCTCTTTGTAAGAATGCTCTAGATGAGCGGAATTTGAAGTGTTTGGGGGGATGCTCCTTGTTGACGGAGGATTACATTACCTCGAAGCTTGAGTGGGTAGTGAAGCGTGTTGAGGACGGAAAGATGTATTGGAGGGTCCGAGGGGTCAAATCTATTCCCCTCCCGAATAGTGCGGCAATGAAAGTTGTTCCTGATAGTGCGCACTATCTCCTTCCCCTAGTGGAGGAGAACCCTCCACCACCACCTCCGGAAGATCAATTAGCTCCAGTTACCGCTTTTAGGCGAGATCCTACTGCCCCCGTCACTACATACAGGAGAGAGCAGCAGGGCCCCACTTTCACCACCATGCCTTATGCTGAACCCTCTTTTCATCAACAACAATGGCGTCCTTGGCCTAATTCATCCCAACCCGAGGCATCCACTTCCACCACTACTAGTTACCCACCTTTGGATCCTTCTTTGATTCAGTTCATGGCCGATATGAATTTGGCCTCCGAGGCGGCAGCTACGGAGAGAGAGGCGGCGGCTAGGGAGAGAGAGGCGGGAGCTAAGTGGCGAGAGGAGGAAGCTCAGGAGAGAGCTCTTTTGTCACAGAGGGTGGATAGGATGTATTATGACTTGGCTCTTGGCCAATACCCTTCTTACGATAATTGGTATAGGGAGGGGTATAGGGAGCCAGTTGGCCCACATCCGTCCTATTTCATGTGGCCAGAGGGTGGGTATGACGAGGGTTCTAGGGTGTTCGGGGATTTCAGTGTTCAGCATGACTACTATTCTGCGCCGGTTTTTGCTCAGCCGGTAGTTAATGAGGAGGAGGAGGACCCAGAGATTGCGGCTCAAAATGCCGAGTGGTTTGACAGGATGGGTCCCTGGTTCGAGATCGTGGAGGGTGGCGGCTCTGGTTTGGGAGCCAGGGATGTAGATGCGACCTATACTGAGGCCGGTGGTGGCCACTTTGATACTACATCCAGTGACTTTACTGGATTCTCCTGAGACCGGAAACCCATGAGTATGCTCCCTTTTTAATCCAAATCTTCATCATATTTATATTTTCGCATGCATTTAGATAGTTGTATTATATCTTAGTTTAGTTATCCATTTAGTTGCATCCATTTAAGCTTGCATTAGAATTTAATTTTGTAACATATCGTCACATGTTAGCCTTGCATCCATATAGCGTAGTTGCACGTAGTTAGGTGTCATTTTTAGACTTTCCCGTGGTTGGTACCCCCATGAGGGGCGTGCATTTATGCATTTTACCGCCACGACGAGACTCCGATATGGCACGCTAGACTTTCCTGTGGGAGGTACCCCCATGAGGGGCTTGCATTTATGCACCTTACCACCGCAGCGAGACTCTAGATTAGCATATAGTTTAGTTTGCATTTACTTAGAGCATGCACTTGTATTCTATCATTTTGCATTTAGTTTTAGGAATTTTATTTAGTTCATACATTTCATTTAGAATTAGTTCTTTTGCATAACTAACCCTCTTGTATATATTGTTCATATTGTGAATTTTCTTCAACAATCAAAAACCCCAAAAACAAGTTTTTATTTTTCAAAATATCAAAAAACCAAAAACATGTTATTTGTTTTGAATTCACCCCTCACACCATGTAAATACTAAGTGTGGGGAGGGAATTCCCAAAAAAAAAAAAAAAAAAAAATCCAAAAAAATTTGTTTTGCTTTCCTTTTCTTTATTTTCCCCTCCTTTCATATTTGAGTCACTTACTCGGGGACGAGTAAGACTTAAGTGTGGGGAGGATTTTATTTCTTGTGTATATATCGTTGATTTTTGAAAAAAGTTGAAAAATGCCTAAAAATCGAAAAATTTGAAAATTTTCCAAAAAATATTTGTTTAGATTAGTTTGTATATAGTTTATTTTGTATATATTGCCGTGTGTTTCTTTTTATCTCCATCCATAGGTGCGCCCCACATCATAAGAGGCACGAAAAAGGGAAAATGAAGACGCTTTGGTGAGATCTTTCCTATTTCTCTTCTCCCTTATCTCCTTTTCTTCTTATTTGAGGATGGGATGTGTTGATGACGATGGTGTGAATTTTGTTGATTGGCGTGTGTGCCACTTGTGTGCTGTTAGGAGATAACATTAGCTTATGTGTCATATAGTCGGTTAGAGCATGTGCATTTAGGTTGTATATATGCTAGATTGCATCATGGCATATAGTTGCATTTAGAAAAAATGATTTAATAATTGTCTTTTTGGAAAACTTGTTGAATGTGCATAGTCCCTTTTTGCTACTTTTTTTTTTATTCATAAAGTGTTCATCTTAATCGTGGAATTTTAGACGCCCTGGGTTGTGCATTTTTAGTGAGTTTTAATCCGTCTACTAATGCCGAGTCACGAGTTTGCGCTTATTCCACCTCGATAACCTCAATTGATGTGAATATTCCGATGGTAGAAAGGATTCTTAGGTGACCGTTCTTGCTATGCAACCACTCTTGATCCAATGTTCTTCCACTCTTACTCAAAAAAAAAAAGAAAACAAAGCAAACAAGTTAAAAATATTGAGTCAATTATCATCTTTTCTTGTTTTCGTCGAGGAAGTGCAAAACAGAACTTCTAGGGATTCTAGTGGGCCCATATCTAGGGCCCCTTTCGATGCCACTACAGTGGGGATACCCCTATTGTTGGTTCCGACCGCATGTCCTTGACCGAAATCGTGTGCTTTCATGCCAAAAAAATTGCAAACCAAAATGCAAATCAAAGAGAAAGAAAAAGAAAAAGAAAACAAAGTGTTGAAATGAAAATCTTGCAAGCAATTAGACTCAAATATCCTTTTCCTTTAATCCATCTTGGATCATTCGCCTTTGAGTTGCATAGTGAGACGGGACGACCCTTGTGTCTCATTTATTTGAGAAACGTGAATTCCATATGCTATTGTGCTTAATAACGTCACGAGGATTTCATTTCCATCTTCCATTTTATCGCTTTTGACCAAGCAAATAGTAGACGGGGTTCAAAATTATCATTAGACTTGCACCGCTAGGAGGCGAATATTTTTCCATGCTTTATGATATTAGTGGCTTATAAGGATCATGCATTATTTAGACGGTTTTCCTCTTAGATATTTCCGTCGCATGGATGAGGCTTGTGATTTTTCTTTTGTTAGATGCATCTTTGTCGTGTTCTTACGTGTTTTTCATTTGGATGCGTCGCAATTTTGAGCAAGCCCCTACTTGCCTTGCAAGGAGGTACTCTACCTCATGAGTATCTCGTTGTGAGTTGAAGGGACGGAGGAGGCCCGTTAATTGCCTACCGTCGGATATTATTAGTAGTTTAGGTTGTAGCCTTAGTATTAGTGTAGTATTGAATAAGGGCACTTATGGGTCTCGAATTTTGTTTACTTACTCGAGGACGAGTAAGTCTTAAGTGTGGGGAATTTTGATAAGCATTTAAATAGTCACATTTTTCCCTCATTTTCGTCCCCATTTTGGTCCGTTTACACGGATTTGCGTGCCCTTGATTGCATTTTGCTTCCCGATTTCCCGTGCTATGAATGTCGATCTTAATTTGTAGGAATTAAGGCGGAAATGAAGAAATCAGAGCATAAAGGTCTTGCATGAGTCGGGATTCGAAGATGAGATGAAGAAGTGAAGAAAGCATGCCCAGGTGGTGCAGGCCGGCCAACTGACCGGCGGCCGGCCACCCGGCCTAGACCGCAACTCCACAAAGAAGGAAAAAGAAATAGGGAAGAAGTCAGCCCAGGTAGTGATTCGTGCTCCAGGCCGGTGGGAGACCGGCGGCCGGTCGACCGGCCAGGACCCCCATTCTCCATACTTAGAAGATTTTGAAGACGAAGAAATTGAAGTTACTGATGTGCTCCGGGCCGGTCAGAGGGCCGGCGGCAGGTCGACCGGCCAGGAACACAACATCGCAAATTCGCCAATTCTTCTATTTTCTTTCTTAATTTCGAGATACCTATATATACCCTTCCCCTAATATTTTGTAAGCAGCTTTTCATTACCTCTTAGCACAAAACCCTAGATAATTTGTAACCTCTATTAAGCACTAATTACTCTCTTAATCGTTCCCTAATTAAACTTAATTTCTCATTTCAAGTTGTTAGATCTAGTCTTTCCTAGTAGAATTATTTCAGTTTTGGGTTTGTATTGAGGATTTTGGGTTGAAGACATTCTCCCTCTTCATTAATACAAGCTTGTTGGTATTAAATTTCTCATCTTTTTGTTATTTATGCAATTTATTTCCATTTCTAGTTTGTTGTTTATCATTTGATTGTTATAATTATTCATCTCATAGCATAATGTTCATTGCACTATTCCTTGCCTTTAGTTGTTTGATTTCCCTTAGCATGTGTGAGTAGATTCCCTTCTAGGGTTTAGGGGGAGCCTAAGGGAGGATTATGTGGGGTAATTAATTGGGTAATTAGTAGATTTGTGGTAATAATTCGTGAATTACCCATATGCACACTAAGTGTTTGATGAAATGTGTAAACGAAAGTTGCCCACTTTATCAAGCATGGTTTGATTATTTCTTAAGCGACGGTGGTAGAAATGATTAGACTAGTGTTTATATGGGTGATTTGAGACAAATGCGATGGCTTTGTTGATGATTATTGATTGTTGAGACATTAGCAATTGATTTTACTCGAATTTGTTACCCATTTGCTAATTACCCGACTAGCCCATTAATCCCCCTAAGGTGAACCCTTCACCTTAGTTTTCCCTTAATTGTCTTTACCTTGTTATTTAGTGATTACTTGCTTTTACTAGTTTTTAGTTATCTTTCCAATCCAACTCTTATTAGGCTAGAATAGGATTCTTTCAAACTTGTAGTTGACCCCTCCATCCTTGTGGTTCGACCCCGACTTCCGCTATCGTATTAGTTGGGTTTTATAAATTGTTTTGCTTGAGCGGTACGCGACAAACCGTTCATCAATGATGTATTCGGGAAGACCAACATACTTCCTTCTTCGAAAATCAGTTTTGCTAGGATCTGGTTTCTGAATGTAACAGTGCGACTGACTGTTCCATTTAAAACCGAGACCAGCAACTCTATCACACCTCTTGGATTGACTAGTGAGAAAATTCAAGAAATTTTGACTTCCTTCCCATTTTTTAGACACATGTTTAGCTTCATTAAATTCCTTGCCAAGTTTCTCAATTTTAGCCGAAAGCAACTTGTTCTTTTCCTTAGAAATGTCAAGATCATTTTTCATCACAACATACTTGGATTTTAAGTCAATAATGGTGTTGATTTTATGCTCAATGTCAATCTTAAGGTTGGAGATGCAAAAGTTCAATTGAGTGACTTTAGGGTCGGAGGAGTAATTCTTGTGTTAGTCATGTTGAATCTTAACAAGTTTTTCATGAAGGACTCTAATTTCCCCTTTGAAGGCATTAAGATCAACCTTGATTCGATCATTCTCAGTGGTTAAAGTTTTGACAAGATCAAGAGAGGAAGAGCTTTGCTTTTCAATGTCAGAGGCAACAGACAGTGGGACTGTGACTTTCAGACTTTCAACTTCTTCTTCAAGGTCGACTATTTCAGTTTTAGACAGCTCAAGATCTTTGATGAGATCATCACGCTCCTTTGAAATTTTTGAGATTTGAAAGCCAAGGAGGTGTTAATCTCTTCAAGTTCAGAGGGAATAGAGCGAGTGCTAGAAGTTTTAAGGGAATCAAGTTCATTTGTCAAAGTTTTGTTTAATTTTCTTAATCTTTTAAATTCAGCTTCTACTTCAGAAGTAACAGTCGCGGTGTCTGTGACATTCAATTCCTGTTTTAGAAGAACGTTTTCTTGAGCAATCTCCTCTATTTGATCTTGCATGACATCAAGTTTCTCAGTTTGGTTACGACACTTGTCAAACAACTTATCAAGTAACTTGCACACCTTGTCTTTCGAATAAGTTCTAACCTTGGCCTTAAGATATTTTACCTCATTGTCGGACTCGGAATCGGATTCATCCGGATGTGCCATGAGACACCTAAGAGACTCACTCTTAGAAAGTTTATGTGCTTTATTTTTGAGATTGTTTGTGAAACACATTTTAGCCTCTAGTTGCTCCTCGATGGGTTCATCGTCCTCGGAGTCGGACATGCCCCAAATGGCGGACATGACTTTATGCTTAAGTTCTCTTTTGGCCGTGTCTCTTCTATCCTTAGATTTGATGTCATTCCATTTTGGGCATTCTTTAATTAGATGACCTTTGTCACCACATTTGAAACATCCCATAGGGGAACTCGGTCGTCTCTTAGGAAAGCGTTTTCTAGCATTGTATACTTTGAAATTTTTGAATCCTTGGCTATTGACCATCCCAACAAGGTTTCTAGAAAACATGGCAAATTCATCTTCCTCTTCTCCTTCCTCATCACTTGAGGTGGATTTAAGAGCAAGTCCTTTTCCCTTTGAGGTCTCACTTGAAGCATTGTCGAGATTTAACTCGTGTGCAATTAGGGACCCCATTAGTTCATGAAAGGTCAAGGTGGTTAGGTCTCTAGCCTCTTCAATAGCGGTGACTTTCGGTTGCCACTTAGCGGTAAGACTACGAAGAATTTTTCGAATGATGTCCTCGGACTCGAAAGTTCTTCCTAGACTTTTAAGCTCATTAATTATGCTAGAAAAGCGAGAGGCTAAACTATTGATGGACTCGTCCTTCAACATATAGAACATCTCATATTTTTTTATGAGAAGGTCTATACATTGTTTCTTAACTTGTATGGTTCCCTCGTGTGCAATTTCAAGGACGTCCCATATTTGTTTAGCCGTCGTACAACCGGATATACAACTCACTTCCTCCTCACCAACACATCGTTGAAGAATAGTCATGGCTTTGGAATTTTTCTCGGCCAATTTAAAATCATTTTCATTGTAATCCTTTTCGAGTTTGACCGTAGAAAATCCCGTCATCATGTCCTTATCTTCAATAATGAGTGGTTCATCTTTAATGATTTTCCAACATTGGTAATCAATGCTTTTGATGTAGTGTTCCATTTTGAGTTTCCACCATCCAAAATTCTCACCGATAAAGACCGGGATCTTGGAGCGTTTTGAGGAATCCATAGGCCTATAATCAAACTCAAAGGCGATTAGCCTCGATCAAGAGCACGAGGCTCTGATACCAATTGGAGGGTTTGGATTCCAAGTACCTAAGAGGGGGAGGGGGTGAATTAGGTACCACTTTAAAATTTTCAATTTAATCTTTATTGTTTAAAGAAAGTTGATTATTGTTAAGAAGAACAAATGGATACACTAAAAGAACAAGGTTATCAAGAGTGTATTGAAAAATTATAAAGTTGTTGTAAAGTGAAAGTCACAGTGAGTCCGACTGTTACTTGTTCGTTTTAGCAGATGAAGTATAGGATACAACACGAAAGTAACAGTATCCGAGACTGTTGCACTGGACAGAAATGCGAAACAAACGAGTAAAGAAAAGTGCAGCGGAAATTAAGCAAACAAGAAAATAACACATGAGTTTTGAATTGGTTCAGCCACTTGAAAGGCCTACGTCCAATCTTCTTCTTATTGATTCAATTAAGTAATCTACTCCGACTACCTAAGACCCTTACAATAAAAAGGACCAACAACCTACTCCGGTTGCGAAATGAATTCAAGACTACTCCGTCTCAAACTCGACTCTTCATCTAAGAAAGTTACAAGATCAAATTCCCTTATTTTGTTCTTGTGAAAAGAACGAAGGCGAATTCATTAAGATCTAACTATTCTAGATAGAAGAATACAATACTTAGCGCAACAGTTGTCATGTCTGAGACTTTTGAAGACTTTGAAGAAATTTTGAAAAGATTAAAAGCTTAAAAACTTTGAAGAAAATTTGCAATGAAGTAAGTTTGATTTCTCTGGAAAGTCTTAAGCAAATTGTGAGATGAGTGCCTTCTTATTTATAGAGAAGGAGATGATTTGAAATGATTAAAGAATTCCTTTGAGAGAGTCAACTCTCAAGCAAAGGAACAAAAGAGTTGTGATATTTAGAAAGTAGTGCACATGTTTTAAACATCAAAGTGTGAATCAAAGTATGCAGCTAGACTTTCAACTTTTCTGATCATCCTAAAGAAACAAGCAGGTAAGGACAAGAGGGTTTAAGAGAAGAGCCAAGCAACCCTTTTTCAAAATAAGAAGTAGTCTTATGCTTTTTAAGGAAATTGTTTGGAAAGATTCCCCTACCTTGTTGTTTTCTTTCAAACCTTTTCATTCAATATTTCAAAATGGTTCAAAATCTTTTCAAGGTAAAAAGACGATTTGAGATTATCAGCTCAAAAGACTTTGAAAAGTTTCAGACATGTGCAGCAGTCGTCCTCACTGTTACACTGAACAGATGAGGTTACGGTTGCATGGACTGTTGCAATTGTAAATATCATACTCTTCAATCTTTACAATTAGATGACTCTTTTACAACTCGATTTTTCTTGGGCAATCAACACTTCATCAACTCTTCATCAACTCTTGCTTGGAGATTAGTCTTGCTTGGAGATTCATAATTTTTCTGAAAACTTAACTAAGAGGCACATATTAATTAGGCATGTCATCATCAACAAACTAGCTCAACACGCTATCATTAGGATTGCTCTATTTAATTATCGTAGCCTTAATTAGTCTTATTTCGGTCGATTTAGTAAATATCCTAATTTGCGAGACTAATTGACTAATCTTGGAATCAAAAGACAATTTATGTGATTTCACTAACAATTCATCAAACTATCCCCTTCTAACATTCTAGATCCCCTTTAACCCTCTATTAGAATTTAGCTACGTACTCATGACAATAAAATTTACAGCGGGTATAGTAAACGGAAACATAATTAAAGGCATAAGAAAGATAATTAACAAAGGAATTATAGAACTAAAGATTAACTTAATTCAGTAACAATGAACGAGTAGCAATCACCGATTATAAGATTGAATTAAATAAACGAAGTTCTTGAGAAATTAATCTAGTAACAATAAGCAATAAAACTAGATTTTTTACGAGTTCTAATGTATTGAAACATTGCCTAATATTGTAGTTCGGTTTTGTATATATACAAATATAAGAATAAACTAAAACCAAAATTAGAAAACTTGTAAGTCTCCATATCAAGGGATGCTCGATCGAGTAGGAGTGACTATACTCAATTCAGTCGGATTCTCAGCTCTGCGCAGTGAGTTTCGAATGACTGCCATTTCTTCGTTAGTTATTAAAGTGCGATGTGTGACATTGTTAAAAGCTAAGATAAACAACTTTCTTTTGCAAAAAATACACGGAAAAGACTATTGTTAAATCATTACGTCTATAACAAATTTTTCACATAGCTAAGATAAGAAATGATTTATTTTTTCACATAGGCTCTTCGAGAATCACTCTTAAATATAACAAACAACTCGTCTCACTAAAAACATGCAGTATCAGTCACAACACAAGTTGAAGACGTAGAGTGCTTCTCTCACAATATGCAAGTGAAAGAGCTCCATTTACCTTCACCACTTGCAATATTGTGAGAGGGGCACTATCCATCAATCAACTCAATTCAACTTCATGTTTTGTTTTGTTTTAGAAAGCGTCAGAGAATTTGAAATTGCTATAAATGGTCCTAACTTTTCTATTTATCCCGGGAGATTTACTATTTCTTCTACGGCGTAATTTTTTTTATATATGTCATTCTCAAGATAATCACCTCTCTTTATAATACCTCTTAAAAATAGAATAAAAAAAATATTTTGAAATTTATACTCGAATGGAAGCGAAAAATTCAAAGGTAATGACCATTAAAAAAACCTCGTATATACAAAAAAGAATGGAGTATTACATACACAGTATAAATTTGAATCAATTTTCGCGACCTTGATCGTGACGACCTCGATCTAACTTTATATTCATACCAACAAACCAAAATCTGACTCAAAATTCAAGTAAAAATGACATATCCTAAACCCTAAATCCTAAAAACCTAAACCCTAAAACCCTAAACCCTAAACCCTAAACCCTAAAACCATAAACCCTAAACCCTAATACCTTAAACCCTAAACCCTAAAACCCTAAACCATAAAACCCTAAACCCTAAACCTTAAAACCCTAAACCCAAATACCCTAGACCCGAAACCCGAAACCCGAAACCCTAAAACCCTAAACCCGAAACCCGAAACCCTAAAACCCTAAACCCTAACATCTTAATACCCTAAACACTAAACCCTAAACCCTAAACCCTAAACTCTAAAACCCTAAACCCTAAACCCTAAACCCTAAACCCTAAACCCGAATCCCGAAACCCTAAAACCCTAAACCTTAACATCTTAATACCCTAAACACTAAACCCTAAACCCTAAACTCTAAAACCCTAAAACCCTAAAACCCTAAACCCTAAACCCTAAACCCTAAACCCTAAACCCTAAGCTAGTGGTGTGGATCCAGTCCGGACCGGAAACGGAATTAAAAATTCTAGTCCGGTATCCGGACCTGAGTTTGTTGATATTTTATCTTTTTCCTTAAAATAATATTTTCAAAAAATTGTACGACTATTTAATCCGGTCCGCCGGTCCAATGGAGAATATTGGACCGTAATTTTGAAAAAATGGGAATAATATAAGTTCCGGTCTGGTCTTGGACCGGAATATTTCCGATACGGTCGTGGAGCAGAATTTTTAATTCAGGTTTGGTGTCCGGTCCATTAATTTTCGGGATTCCGTTTCCGGTTTATTCCGGTTCCGGTCCAGTTCGGACCGATGCAGACCCCTACCCTAAACCCTAAATCCTAGTACTATTCTCGCCTAAGCACGCTTAACTGCGGAAATCTGATGAGATCCTACATAAAACCAACATAACCAAACTATCGTCATCCTCATCAAACATTTACTACCAGCCCACACATAACGATACTATCGTTCACCGTTCTTACCCACCTCCTTATCGGACTGCCACACAACTCAATCCAGCTCTACTATACCACGACACCATTTCAGGCCGCACCCACGCACTCCTCAGAGGAACACTACAAACAATCCACTACTCAAATCTAATCGACTTAACACTAATCTAGCTCACGCAACCATGCCCTATAGTTATTTAATTACCATTCTATCTCAAACACGACTTGGGACATTCAGTGAGCCGGAGGTACACGGTAGGGCAAGAACTCGCTGAGTGGCTAAGTTTTTAATGAAGACGTAACGACATGTATAAATAACCAAAGTTCAGTTTAATAAGCAAAGCTACTAATAATGTGTCATGTCGAACTCTAATACTAACAGTGATGCATAGCAGCATAGGAATGATAATGTAAGAATAGTTGATAATCATCATACTTGATAAGAAACGTTTTACCATAAACAGAGCGTAATCAGAGCATGAGCCAGGCATAATATATCCCATAAAATACGTTCTCATATATGCACGCATTTTATCTTCAAGTCTAGTTTAACTAACCAAACCTGATGTCACTCTTCAAGTCTAGTTTTACTTAATACTCGAATCTCTCCACTCATTTTATTTTCGTATGTTTAATCGATATTATTCTCATATATGTACGCATTTTATCTTCTTATATTCGTTCAGAATCACTCTCCAACAATTCGGCCTAAATATTGAAGTCTCGGGATACTCTCATGTAACCTTTTGTGCATCTTCCAAGCACTAAACTAGACGTAGAGTTGATTTGAAGTCTCGGGCTACTCTCATGTACGTTGTAATCGACCAATCACTCTCCAACAATTAGTTTATTTGAAATATAATTTAGAAATTCATCTTTATCGAATATAATTTAGAAATATTGAAGTCTCGGGCTACTCTCATGTACGTTGTAATCGATAGTTGCCTTTAAATTCAGAAATTCTTAAAGTTAGCTCAATTTGAAATATAATTCCCAAATGCATCTTTATCGAATAAAAGAAGAGTAAAATATACAGATGTTAATTGATTTTTTCATCACAAAATAATTGGTTCTCAATCGTATGGTCTAATATAGCATGGAGAAATAGGAATTTGATAAAACCTTAAAAAGTTTAGTTAACCAAATAAAGTTAGAGGTAATTAGACAAACAAAATGGGTTTCACAATTATTTCAGTATAAGGCAAACTACACTAAAACAAATAATTAATTCATCACCTTTAACAATTAACCCCTGATGCTAACTCACATTAAAAAAAACAATATTTATATTGACAAACAATGAAACAAATATTCATGCTATTGATCACAAATATGCAATGACGTCTTAACTCTAGATAAACTTCCCATCTTATCCGTGTGCTTTCATGATCGACAATCGACAATTTTTGGTACTCATCCCGTACAGGCACACAAGATATTATGGACAATAGGTCACAAGTTCTATCCCCCCTCCCCTCTATTGTAATGCGACTAAGTGCGCTCTTAGTTAGACAAAAAAAATACAAGATATGAATAGAAACCGGAAATCACAACCAAGTTACTACATTGATAGCCTTTATTAAGTTGATCAGCTTTGCAAATTCAACACTTGCATGCATATCATTACTCTTGAAGAGTCGAACCACGTTTAATATCTATTGCACAAACTTCTATTTTTTGCACTAAACAATTCATTGTACATTGCATAAAGTGAAAATATAAGGAATTACAGGCTACATAAATAAAATGGGTTAATACGACAATATTTGAGATTTATGAGACTAAAAGCATGATGGAGTACAAATGTACACTTTAGAAGAGCCGATTAAAAATCAACACACCAACTACGATTGAAGCACGAGAATGTATATGAAATATTAATCCAGAGAAAGTATATATAGCGATAGTAGAAAACCGAAAAGTCAAGCTGATGGCCTCTTTGAATTTAACTTCCGAGGTTTTAATGTTGCACATTTAATTTGGATGTTAAGTGACTGAGGAGTAAATGGATAGTCCAGAAGATGAATTGTCAGTGATTAATGATGAAATTTATGTACAAGTAAATATTTTGTTGATCTTAAGGAGACCTTCAAAGGCAAAGGAAGTCGAAGATTTTTTTAGCTGTTTAGCTTTGCTTTTGTTAGAGGAGACTTCATAGTTATGCCACATAGGATTTGTGTAGTAGAGAGGTTGTCATGTGGATTTCTTAAGTTTGTTTTTTTATATTATATATAGATGTAATTGGACCTGGTTAGTGGATAAAGCCTTCTCCACGAGTTGATTAGAATTAAAGGTTACTAGATATGATCCTTAGAGGCGGCAATACGTCAAAACACGGACACATAGTATTCCACGATATGCTATTTTCGAAGGGTTGAAACAAGAAATGCTGAGGGATGATATAAGATACATCATCTAAAATTAATTCCTACAAGTTCTAGGCATGAATTTACATCGTAACTTCTTTGACTTGTTACATTTCTCATGTAGTCATCAGACGACCATGGTTGTTTATATGCGAAAATGGACAACTAGCCATTAAAATTATGCAATACAAAATACAATTGTATAAAACAAAATGACACTAGTCGTCGTCTTTTTTAGAACCCCAGCTGCATTATTCGACAGTGTCAACATGGGGGACTAAAGCAACAAAACTAATAATCAACTACGTTATTCCAACATACAACCGTACACCATGCATGAAACGCTACTTATCCAAATAAACTAGTATCTTATAAATGTCTTTATAAAATGTAAGAGGGTGATTGAGAAAACAGAGTATGAAGAATTCAATTTATTAAGTGTGTAATTCTGAATAGTTGCTTACAACAATCAATAGCTTCTTGTTTATATAGGATGTAGGAAATAGATGGTTGCACTAACTTACTTAACAACCCTTCTAACTAATTTCCTTAATCTATGCTAGTTGTAACTAACTAGCTTATATGCCCCCCTCAAGCTGGATTTACATGGAAGGGTAACTGTAAACCAAGCTTGGGGGAAAGGAAACGATGTTCATTAGCACCTAGAGGCTTGGTCATAATATCAGCGAGCTGTAGGGAACTCTTGACATGCTTAGTTTGTAAGAATCCCTCTTGTTGCTTGTCTCGTACAAAGTGATAATCAACATTCAAATGCTTTGCACGTTCATGGAAAACACGGTTCCTGGCTATGTGTTCCGCTGCTGTATTATCACAATGCAATGTGAGAGGCAGAGGTATCTGGACATGAAGATCAACCATTAAATTAACTAACCAAACCAGTTCTGCTGTTGTATATGACATGCTACAATACTCAGCTTCTGTAGAACTTCTACTGACCGTCTTCTGCTTCTTGGTCTTCCAAGTAATTAAGGATTTACCTAGAAAAACACAGAACCCACTTAGCGATCTACAACTGAAACTGCAAGTTGTCCAATCAGCATTAGAAAAGGACTGCAATGTCAGAGATGAATTAGCAGGATAAAAAAATCATGTGTTCACTGAACCTTTTAGATATCTGATGATATGCTGAGTTGCCATATAGTGAGGCTCCCTTGGTTGACTTAGGAATTGCCTTAGATGCTGAACACTATAAGAAATGTCAGGACTGGTCATGTTGAGATATAGTAAGCGTCCAATCAATCTCCTATACTTCTCTGGTTCTTGTATCAATTCTCCCTCTTCTGTTGAAAGTTTAAGGTCTTTCTGCATAGGGTAATTTACAGCTTTACAATCCTCAAACCCAGCATCCTTAATTATGTCCAGGATATATTTCCTTTGGTTGATCATTATACCAGTAGCATTCCTAGCTATCTCCAAACCTAAGAAATATCTCATGACACCAAGATCCTTGATAGTGAATGTACTATGCAGAGATGCTTTAAGTGCTCCAATTCCTTCCATATCATCCCCACAAAGGAGAACATCATCCACATATATCAATGCAACCAAGAACTTCTGTGTGATAGGATTTGTCTTAGTGAACAAAGAATAATCATGTTTAGACTGTACAAACCCAAGGTGGACTAGATGTTTGGTTAATTCTAGATTCCACTGCCTTGATGCCTGTTTGAGTCCATATAATGATCTTTTCAACCTACATACTTGCCCTTTCTTAGCAGCAGAATAACCTAATGGAGGTCTCATATAAACCTCTTCTTCCAAAAACCCATGCAAGAAAGCATTGTTAATGTCTAGCTGAAACAATTTCCAGTTCTTTATAGCTGCTACTGCTAGAAGAGCTCTAACAGTTGCAAACTTTGCTACAGGTGAAAAAGTGAACTTGTAATCCTTATCCTTCACTTGATTATATCCTTTGGCAACAAGTCTTGCTTTGAACCTTTCAACTGTACCATCTGCTTTATGTTTTATCTTATAAACCCACTTGCTCCCAATAACCTTTTTGTTGGGAGGTAAAGCAGTTAATTCCCAGGTTTGATTATCTGCTAAAGCCTTGAGTTCCTGATTCATAGCAATCACCCATCTATCATCTGTACATGCTTGGGCATATGTGCTTGGCTCATGTTCCTCCACTACATTACAGAGGGACTCAACATAATTCCTATCAAAATGTGTTAGATTGTTCATAACATTGACATGTAGAGCACTATGTTTCTTCTTGTAGGTAGGCAAATGAAAACCTGAGAGAAGTACAGAAGGTCTTCTAGATCTATCATATTTTCTAACCTGCTGATCAGTTGGATTATTTGCCATTTGAGAAAGATCAGTGGTTGATATATCAGGAACATCTGAATCAGATTGTACAAGTGCATCATCAGAGAGAGTTATGTCTGATGTAACAACTGTATGATCACCAGTAGAGGATGGAACTTGGGCAAACTCATTGGTAGTCAAAGAACAAAGAAATTCATTGTCTTGCTGAGTGGAATTTAAGTTGAGTTGGGGTTGCTTTGCAGATAATGTATAATAAGGATAAATGTGCTTGAAAATAACATCCCTATTTGTGAACACTGTATGTTTAGCAAGATCATACAACTTGTACCCCTTTTGATGAGAGGGATAACCAATAAAAAGACATTTCCTTGCCCTACTCTGAAACTTATCTGTGGATGTTGGAGGCATAGAAGCATAACACAAAGTACCAAACACTCTCAACTCCTCATAAGTTGGCATAACTCCAAATAACACCTCATAAGGAGTCTTCCAATTCAACAATTTGGTAGGCATTTTATTGATAAGATAAGTTGCTGTCAGAAGACAATCACCCCAAAACTTTAAAGGTGCATTAGACTGTATTTTAAGTGCCCTGGCCATTTCTAATAAATGTCTATGCTTCCTCTTAACTCTGCCATTTTGTTGAGGCTTTCCAGCTATACTCCTCTGATGTACTATACCCTTTTCTCTAAAAAACTCTTTGCATTGAACTTGGAAAAATTCTGTGCCATTGTCAGACCTGATGATCTTAATTTTGGCTTGAAATTGGGTCTAAGCATAAGCAACAAAACCTTTTATAAGGGCAGGTACCTGTGTCTTATTTTGAATAAAAAAGGTCCATGTATTTCTGGAATGATCATCTAACACAGTTAAGAATGATTGAGCACCACAAAGTGAAGAAGCCCTATAGGGTCCCCAGACATCAACATGTATTAAATTAAAACAATATTGAGCATAAGAAGTACTTCTTGGAAAAGGTAAACTGTGATGCATAGTAAAAACACAGGTTTCACAATGAAAATCTTTTATTCCTTTGAAGTTAAGACCAGGTACATGAGACAACTTTTCCATAGAGCTATGACCATATCTTGAATTAAACAAATCTATGTTTGTTGCATCTACAGCATTGACTATAACACCCGGAAATGTACCCTATTTTTCTAGTGAAAATATTTTACGGATACTTTTCATCAAATTTAAGTTTTAATATAGAATTTTATGTTCCGAGTCGAATTTTGAATTTCCGAGTTCGTATTTGGAATTTCCGCGAGATTCCATGTAAAACCCGTCTTGAGCCGTCTTTGACTTTTGTTGACTTTTTCCTTATACATATCATTCTACCACTTAACCTATTTTTCATTCACAAACACAACACATTTCTTCATCACTAAGAAAACCAAAACCCTTGCCTCCATTTTTGATCCGTCTTAGATTCGTCGCTACTTCTTCGTTACTCGCTCAAATTCGCGTAAGTTCGTCTTATTCTTCCTCCCTTAGCTTCCTCTATCCGTATTGGTAATAAAATTACCGTCTTTCTCGTTTTTAAATTATCCGTCTTTCTCAAGGTGAATGATATTCATCTTTTATTATCTAATTGTATGTAGGTGGAGACTAGGAAGGTTTAGAAATCGATTAAAGACGCGAAAAGGTAACGGTGAAGGGTTATCGATTCATTACGTGTTTTATGTGTTTTCTAGGCTAGTAATCGTATTTAGATTATGGTTAGTATGCTTAGGACTTGTGTTGTTGTTGATGGATGTTGTTAGTTGTTAATTGATATGAGAATTGATGATTTGTGATGATAAATGAGGATTTTGTTGTTGGTAACATGTTGATTTTTGATCGTTCCTGAATCCCGTGAAGGACGCAGGCTGCGTTGTGGGACGCAGGCTGCGTCGTAGGACACAGGCTGCGTCGTGGTGACGCAGGCAGCGTCACTCGCTGCCGACAGTAATTTTCCTGCACTGACCCATTTTCGTAAAATGATCATATCTCCTTCGTTACTTGCTTGTTTTGGGCGTGTGACATCCCGTTGGAACCTTAAGAGGATAATATATCACCTCCATTTGGAATTTCTGAATTTGCATGTCTGGAACTCCAGTTATGACCTTTGAATGTGTGACCCTTGTTTTCGTTGGTTTCCCAAACACGTTGTTTGGAGAGGTATCTATGTTTTTATTCATTATGCTTCATAAACTTGTTCTAATGCGTATGTATCATGTATTGACTCATGTTTATCATATTTAAACTTATATGATTCCCTATTCTCATGTTTTGTGACGGTTTTTGGTATGTTCCCACTTTGAGTCGGTTTTTACAAATGATACGGTTTGAGCACTATTTTGTCTTGTGCTTTTTACTCTCATTCCCTTGGCTACCTTCCCGTTCGTAAGGCTAGAATGTCGGAACGGAGAGGGATCCTA
>JAIUZE010069276.1:0-20622 GCA_022085475.1 Heliosperma pusillum
GGTTTCCAAACAACGTTGTTTTGGAGAGGTGATCTATGTTTTTATTCATTATGCTTCACAAACTTGTTCTAATGCTTATGTATCATGTATTGACTCATGTTTATCGTATTTAAACTTATATGATTCTCTATTCTCATGTTTTGTGACGGTTTTTGGTATGTTCCCACTTTGAGTCGGTTTTTACAAATGTTACTGTTTGAGCACAAATTTCCTATGTGCTTTGTACTCTCATTTCCCGGCTACACCCTTATACTCGTTAGACTGGAATGTCGGAGCGATGGGGTGTATCCTTGATGCTGGTATGCATGTTTTAGTGGGGATATGACGACGTTGTTAGGAGGTGAACGCAATGCGTTGATCGACCCGGCCGTCAAATGTTGTATCTTTGCGAGGTGGTGTCATTGCATGTAGCGTACTAGCTTGACTTTTGACTATAGGTCTCTTTCCGCCTCTTTCGTGAAGGTTGACCGAATTTGGGGTACTCGGCGTCTATGATTGACCGAGTCTTGGATGTGGAACGTCTTACCACATGTCGAATCGGGAAACGTCTTATCCCGAGCGTCTGGCCAGGTTTAGACTAGGACCGTATTATTATCGTCGTCCTACCGAGAGGATTAGAGTCTTGTGTGTACGAAACGTCTTATCGTACATGATTCCAGGAAACGTCTTATCCTGTGAACTTGTTTTGTCTAGGTCATGAGTATACGAAACGTCTTATCGTATACGGTTCCGGAAAACGTCTTATTCCGTGAGCTTCCATTGGCTTGTCTTGCTATTTTACACGATGCTATTGCGTTTCATTTACCGTGAGAGATGTTGTCAATATATTGGTATGATTACATGAATGATTATATGATTGATCATTGAATGACTTGGCATGGTTTGTTTGTCGAGTCTCAGTCTTATCAAACTTATACCGCTACGGTGAGATGTAAGCCCTAGTGAGCGTATTCGGTTGCCTAAGAGTGTCTTCCCCGAGTCTTGAATAACATGATGGTTTCGGATTTGATTTCCACATGATCTTATCATTATATATTGGATTGCCTATCTATTTCTTATCGTATCTCACATGTATATCTATACGTATGCATGCTGTACCTTTGTATCTTCTTTGATGTACGTTTAATGTGATATGGCTGGGAGAACCCGGAGTTACTCCCCACTGATTGTGGCATTCATGTTTTTCATGAATGAACAGGTTGCTTGCATGGATGGCTTTTTGGCTATGATGTTTTGGGGTTCGGGTGTGAGCTAGCGGGCGTTGTCCCTGGAAGTTTCACCTCTAGACGATATTAGCTAGTTTTGCTAAACACTTGTTCTTTGCTAACATTTGAAGAGACTCCGTCTCTTTGTTATATTTCGTACTTAGTTTGTAATATTTTGACACTCCTCGTTTTATTTAACTTGCATGTATAAAAGTTTTTAAAAACTACCTATTTCCGCAATATATTTCACATGCTGGTTTGTTTTATATTTCCGCATTCGCGAGGGTTGTCACATACCATCGTCAACATAGTCAACTTCACCACCGTCGTCCACTATATCAAATTCATCATCATCATCTCCATATCCAACCTGACTACCCTGACTTGTAGCATCTTCTGCTGTCTCAACATCCCCCTTCCCGGATTTTTCGTCTTCCTCACCGGTTTTCCCATATGCATCATCTTCTTTCACTGTAACCTTGTTTTCCTCATTGCCCTCAGTCGAAGCATCTTCCTCATTTTTATCATCAGCTTCCTCCTCCTCACCTTGTTCATAGCAATCACCAGTGGCATTTTCTTCTTTGGCATCGCCAGTGCCATCCACTTCATCTTTATTATCGGCTTCCTCCTCTTCTCCTTGTTCATTGCCATAAGCAGTGTCATCTTCTTTGGCATCACTAGTGCCCTCCACTTCTTCATCTTTATCATCAGCGTCTTCCTCTTCTCGTTTACCCGTCGGTTTATCTTCATCAGGTTCTTTGTCATCACCTCCACCTCTTTCTTATTCCTCGTCATCAGCTTCCCTTTCATCTGTATCACCAGTAATTGAAAATCGGTAATTATAAGATGTAAGTGTAATATCAATACGGTAACAATGTTACTAATTTGCCTTTACCCGTTGCTTTTTCATCTGCCTCACTAGTAGAATTTTCATGACCCTCACTTGTTTCTGCTTCATCATCATCAGCACTTCCATCTTCATCACCATCTTCATCAGCACCAGCACTCCCATCTTCATAACCGTCACCTGTTTCGTCTTCATCAGATTCATCATCATCCTCATCATTCCCCTTCTCAGTTTCGCCGTCATCAGCCTCCTCATCATCAGTTACCTCCTCTTCCTCCTCTTCCCCTTCACCCTCATCCTCTTCATTGACATCCACTTCATCAGCCAGGTCTCTATCGTCCTCATCTCCTTCATCAGCCTCTTCTTCATCGTCCTCTTCATCAACATCCCCTTCACTTATCTCATCTTTGTGAACCTTTTTTCCATAACCCTCATGTTTATCACCGTCATTATCGTCATCGTCATCATTGTCATCATCGTCTTCCTCGCCATCCCCCTCATCTTATGTACTTTCATCGACCTTGTCCTCGGCATGGTCATAATCATTATCATCTTCGGTTTCATCCTCCACTGCGAAATGATGATATTTCTTGCTTTTTAAATCTTCTAAGAACTCAGAAACAATGGAGTTGGACCTTTCTTAGTCTCCAACAACAGTTGTTTTCCAAATTTTCGTGGTTGGTAATGCTTCCGACTTTTTACTAATTTTTGAACTTGTAAGTACTTGCAAGTCATTTTCACTCCTCTTCAATGCTCAGCCTTTCTCACCACGTCATATGTATAACTAGGGTACACAGGCTTTATCACTGACTTCCCATCCTTCTTTCATTCGAACACTGCAATCGTTGCACAATTGACTGGTGAACGAGGTCTGAATCCCTTTTATTCATAAGTAGCAATAGATGTGTATCCTAAGCAGATAAACAACACATAAAAAAAATATTAGAAATCATATTCAAATATAATAATGGCCTGTTTGGCAACCCATATTTCATTTTGAAAGGGGAATTTAGCCAAAATATTGTGTTTGGCAAATTAAAAGGAACAGAATTTGGATTTGGCCCAAATCCTAGCAAATCCAACCTAATAGAAAATGAGACCATTCTAAATGACACCATACCAGACGCCAGTTGTAAATCAATCTCAACAACTCTCACCTCTGTCATCTTTCTTCTCTATTCATCACTACTCACTACTACATTGAGTTCGTCTCGACGAGTGGTTCGACTCAACGAGTTCGTACAAGTCCGTTATTGTTGTGAGAAATATCCGTATATTTCAACATGAAATTTAAGGATTATAACGAAATTATAATATATGAAATACGAGTCATAAACGAAATGCAAAATATAAAACATAGAGATTAGAATCAACCTCCGGTCCTAGCAATATGGCCTAAGAACAAATATCGAGATCGATATTCTACTAATCGTTGCACCCAAGTGTTGGAGTAAGTGTCCTCCACAATAGTGCATTTATATAATAAATCTCATTTGGAATATACGTGGCATGATTAGTATATTTTGATACTCCACGTCAGTTGATAAACGTAAATCGGTAACGCTTGGCTGACTAGAGTTTGACGTTATTGTCGTATGACGGCGGTAATCAACTGATCCCTTTAGGTCACACCTATAGGATGAGACCCAAATAGAATACTAATTATTTGTATACGATACAGTTTAATTAGAGCATTACATATATTTTATATGTACGTTTAGTTACGAGAGTTATTTATTGGAAATTGAGTTAGGAACTCATTTCACTTAAGTTTATTAGTCAATTATACGATAACTGACTGAATAAATTTTACGTCTTATTTTAATACGATTAAATAAGATTTAATTTAGTGATTAATCGTTAATTCATTAAATTAGTTGAGGTTATGCACATATTTTGAGGTAGAGGTAAATAGTTAATTATGTTTACAAAGAGTTGTAAAATAAATTAACTGGGCATTGTAGGACCCATTATATATTGATATAATGGTAAAATATTACTTAAAGGTTAAGTATATATTTGAGTCATATAATTGTTATATGATCAATTTAACACTTAATTATACAAGATAATTAAGCATATGATTAATTAGTATTTGTGGGACAAATATCAAAAATCAAAATGGACCATTTTGAGCCATGTGAGGCCGGTCATGGTAGTAGTAGTACTAATGATAATTGTTCTTGTTTATGCAAACAAGCAACCTTATGATAATGACATATCATGCATTCAAATCATTACATACACTACCATACTCTACTACAATTGCATGTGAATCAAATAGCAAACATCAAAGGCCTTATGGACACATGAGGTCCGACCATCATGTCCTTAAAATGGACAATGGTTGTTCATTTTTTAAAAACTTGATTTTGCTTATTTTTCACTTCTCTTTCTAAAACTCAACTTCTCTCAAAACTCTCTCATGCAAACTAATATTCTCTACATATTACTAGTGTAGTAATACAATAATATTAGTAGTATTAATTCTTACTTATTATCTAGTTAATAATAAGCTAAGATTATTTGGGTTTAATCTTGGGTGCAACAAGAAGGAGACCTTCTACTTTGGAGGTTGTTTTATGGAGGATCATCCATTAATTTTATGCTCAAGAACAATAAGAAGGAGTTCTTATTGTGCCCATATTGAACCGAAAAATCCCAATGTAAGGATGTTTTGGTCTTATCTTTTCTTTTATGCTTTTATATTTGCATGCTTGATAACTAGATCCTAAATCATTAACTTAACTACTTATGGAATGACAAAATAGATGTAATACTCGTGTCTTTTGTTAGTCTTGCGTCGGTTGAATAAGTGTTCGTTTTTGGGATTGTGTGCTTGTATCTTTAGTTTGGGGGTCGAGTAAACTTCTACTCGACCAAATATTGTGGTCACTCTGTCGACTTGAGTAGTCACTCGACCGAGTAAGTGGGTTCTTCCGTTAGTCTTACGTCGGTGGAATCCGTGTTTGTCTTTATGATTGATTTCTTGTAGCCTTAATTGGGGGTTCGAGTAAGCTTCTTACTCAACCAAATCTGTAACACCCGCAAATGTACCCTATTTGTATTTTAAAAATATTATACGGATACTAGTTAGCGTAATTTTAGATTTAGTCTAAAACTTAGTTTCCCGTGTCTAATTTAGCAAATCCGAGTTCGTATTCAGACTCTACTCGAAATTCCGTGTGAGTTACGCTTTAAGCCGCTTTTGGGCTTTTTCCCCATATTTTTCCACTCACTCACCTTTATAACCCCATTTTCCTTCATATTTTCCACTCACCTTCTTCCTCACCAAGTAACCAAAACCCTAAACCCCATTTTTGATCAAGCTCAAATTCATCACTACTCCTTCATTTCTCACTCAAATCCTCTAATTTTCATCATAATATTCCTCTCTAATCGTCCTCTACCTTTTGTGGTAATAAAATTACCGTCTTTCTCATTTTCAATTTATCCGTCTTTCTCAAAGGTGAATTATATTCATCTTTTGTTGTCTAATTGTAGATGGAGACCTTCAAGACCCCGACAAAGATTACTACCTCGTGGAGCAAGATTTGGAAGAAGATTGAAGACGCGTAAAGGTAACGGTGAAGGGTTACTCGATATCAATACGTATTTTAAATGCTTTACTTGATGTTTACCAAATGTCTAAAGATAATTATTAGATACTTAATATAGTTTAATGTTAGGATTTGTGTTGGAATTGAATGTGTAGCTATGGAATTTGTGTTGGTTAAGGATTGTTGATGATAGTTAATGTTTGTTGATAGTTGTTAATGATAATTGATGATTTTTGGTGAAGTATGTTGATTCTCGGGTGAATGTAGTCCCAGCCGGCCGACCGGCTGGGAACGCGACAGAAGCAAAGTTAGCATTTCGTGTATTTTTGGTGTTGTGTTATTCCCAGCCGGGTAGCCGGCTGCCAGTCCCCTTGACTGGCTGGGACACCCTGTATTTTTAATGTTTTTCGTTTGTTGCTGAAGTGCAAGCCGGGTAGCCGGCAGCCGGTCCCTTGACCGGCTGGCACCCCCCCTGACTTTTTCTTCATTGCTTTCCTTATACTCTCATTTATAATAGTTTGTATGGTTCGTTTATCGTATATATTTTACGTAAAAGCATTAAATATTCATGTTTAGAATATTAGGTATTCCATTCGCTTATATCACATGTTTTGTGACGGATTTTGGTACGTCCTTTTTTGAGTCGGTTTTACCTACGTTTTGATTTGAGCACTAATCGTTAAGTGCTATGAACTCTCATTCCCCGGCTATACCTCCTTGCTCGTTAGACTGGAATGTCGGAACAAGGAGATGTATCCCAAATGCTTGTATGCATGTTTTAGTGGAGATATAACGACGTTGTTGGGAGGCGACCGCTATGCGTTGATCGACCTGACCGTCAAATGTCGTATCTTTGCAAGGTGGTGTCATTGGATGTAGCGTACCGCTTGATTATGATGCTTGTGCTCTTTCTGCCTCTTTCGTGATGGTTGACCAAATTTGGGGTACTCGGCTTCTGTGTTTGACCGAGTCTTTGATGCGAAATGTGTATTGCATGTCGAATCGGAACATGTTTATTCCGAGAGTCTGGCCAGGTTTAGACTAGGACCGTATTATTATCGTCGTCCTACCGGGAGGAATTGAGTCTACATATACGAAATGTTAATCGTGTATGGTTCAGGGAAATGTTTATCCCGTGGACGTGTATTTATCATACTTGTTATGTACATGGTGCTAGTGCGTGTCATTAACCGTGAGAAATTTTGTTACCATATTCGTATGATTGGATGGATGATTATATGTTGATTATTTGTGACCGTTGGATGACTTGGCGTGGTTTATATGTCGAGTCTCTATCTTATCAAGTATATGCCGCTAACGGTGAGATGCAAGCCCTAGTGAGTATATAGTTGCCTAAGGGTGTCTTCCCCGAGTTTGTCTATAATCTGATGCTTACAGTTTTTTACCTCATACGCCTATATCTTTATATATTGAAATGCTTATTTATACTTCTCCTAATTCACATGTGTATATATATATATATATATATATATATATATATATATATATATATATATATATATATATATATATATATATATATGTATGTATGCTTCAACTTGTTTATTACCGTTTAAGTATGTTATTTGTGATATGGCTGGGAGAACCCGGAGTTACTCCCCACAGACTGTGGCGTTCATGTTTTCATGGATGAACAGGTTGCTTGGATGAATTTTGCTTGTTTTTGGGTTCAGGTGTGAGCTAGCGGGCGTTGGCCTTGACGATTCACCCATAGACGTTCTTAGCTAGTTTGCTAAACAACTTTATGTTTGATCACGTTTTGAGAGACTCCGTCTCTTTGAAGTATTGTTATACTTTGGTTTGTATTTATTTGACATACCTCGTACTTTTCTTTTAGCATGTAAAAAGTTTCAAAAATATCATATTTTGCGCTATATAAATTGAATGCTTGTTATGTTTTATTTCCGCTATCTCGAGGGATGTCACAAAATCTGGTGGCTACTCGGTCGAGTTAAGTATTCACTCGACCGAGTAAAATGGTTACTCGGTCAAGTTTTGTGGTGACTCGACCAATTTAGGTGGTCGAGTAAGATGGTGACTCAACCGAGTATGCTAGGTGTCAGTATCTTTGAAGGTGTGACTCAGCTTTGAGCCATTCGACCGCGTAGTCCGAATTCGGTCGAGTATTCCTAATCGGACGAGTATGCCTTACTCGACCGAGTATCAGTTAGTTTCAGCTATTTTCACAAATCAGTTTTTTTATCTTGTGAAAGGGGTTATGAATATTATCTTTCATTCTATTATTCCTACTTTATCTTTCTTCATTTAATCTCTCTCTAAAACTCTCTAAGCTAATAATCACTTATTTGATTTAGCTTGGTTTGTGATTCTCATCTTTGGATCATTTGTGATGGACCTTCTAAATTGGTTGGGTCTTTCATCTCTTTATCTTGATTCTTTTGGTGAGCTTCTTATCTCTCATATTCCATTGATTTCTCAGATTTGGGGATTTTTATTAGCTTGGTTAGATTTTCCGTATTTGTGTTGATTAGGTACCGTTTCAATCTAGATTGTTCGTATTAGGCTAGCATTAATAGAATTACTAGTGATTGTACTTTTAATGTTAATATAGGCGAAATGTTTGATGAAATGTCATGATCCTTCTTCCTCATGTTGGTTGTACTTAGTTGGATATTCGGACTCCATTGATGCCGATTCTTGTGATTGGATTATTATATTATGATGACTGCTTAGTATGCAAAAAGGTAGGTGAATCCTACTCAATTGACATATATATGTTTGATTATTGAATGTGTATTGTGATATGGCTGTGACATATTAATTAGAGTTTGGATAATTGATTGTGTTGTGACATATTTTGGTGTATATGAGAGTGGTTGTGAGAACCGCCTCCATACACTCTGTGGGTTGCTCTTCATGGTCCCACCATAAAAGAGACAATGCACGTGGTTATGATTTTGGTCAGGGGTTGACGTGCTGCGGTATGGCCTATTGTGCCCTAGACAAGGCGGTGTGCTATCTGATGGCACCGCGGCTGGTGGCGGTGCGCTTCTCGATAACATCGGGGTGCTCTACTCGATGACACCAGATACGTGTGTTGATTTTATTTCGATGCACTTGATAAGGATTATGTATATGGTGACTAACCGTGTTTTGGAATTGTTTTGTAACCTCTACCGTGACCTATTCGATATTTACGGCAAATGATGAGTTGTTGTTTACCAGTTATCGATTGATGAGTAGATGATGATTCAGGCTAGATGTTGGGATTGACGTGATGTTGACTTATGTAGTAGAGTATAGACAAGTTGTATTTACTTTGTATTTGCCCGACCTTTTTTGTATTTGGATATTTAATAAAATTTATATAAATTAAAGCTGTATCTGAGATTAATAACTTGGTACATCCTACCTTCGTAAATATGGGGAGTAGAACTTCTTGCGTTAAGGCCCAGGCTATGGCAGGGTGTTACAAAGTTGTATCAGAGCGACGATCTTGGAGCCTAAAACCAATGAACCCAAATGAATGTAGAGAGTCTAATAAAAGTAACCCGGTCTACAATTGTTGGGAGCCCACTCCATTGGATTTTGACGAGTAGGCGCCCTTATTTCAAAATCTCGGACCCTATATTCAGAACCAATAACCACGGAGATGAAGTAAATGGGATACGATGTTATGTGATGTGTGTAGATGGGAGTAGATATTGTAACGTGAATATGTTTGAGTGGTCAAGTGTTTGGTATGAATGATGCCTCTATGTTAAGTATGCGTAATTGTGTGGGGTATGATCTTGTGAAGTTTTTTGTATAGAGTCGGAAAACTTTAATTTTTTGAGACGCGAACAAATTTTTTATGTATTTGGATAAATTTTTATATTGAAAGGTGTATATTTGATTTCAGTTTTAAGCAAATGTATCTTCATGTCGTATGCTCTTGATGATTGTAATTTATTGTTGGAGTAAGTGTCCTCCACAAAAGTGCATTTATATAATAAATCTCATTTTGGAATATCCGTGGGATGACTAGTATATTGATACTCCACGTCAGTTGATTAACGTAAATCAATAACGATCAGCTGACTAGAGTTAGACATTATTGTCGTATTACGGCGGTGATCAACTGACCCCTTTCGGTCACACCTAAAGGATGTGACCCAAACAGTAAACTAATTATTTGTATACGATACAGTTTAATTAGTCCTTTGCATATATATTTGATATATATTTGGTTACGAGAGTTATTTATTAGAAATTGAGTTAGGAACTCATACAGTTTAAGTTTATTAGTCAATTATACGATAACTGACTGAATAAACTTTACGTCTTATTTTAATACGATTAAATAAGATTTAATTTAGTAATTAATCGTGAATTCACTAAATTAGTTGAGATTGTGCATATATTTTGAGATAAAGGTAATTAGTTAATTATATTTACAAGGAGTTGTAAAATAAATTAACTAGACATTGTGGGACCCATTATATATTGATATAATGGTAATATATTACTCAAAGGTTAAGTATATATATTATTTATTAATTTGAATCATTTAATTGTTATATGATCAAATAAACACTTAATTATACTAGATAATTAAGCATATGATTATAAGTATTTGTGGGACAAATATCAAAAATCAAAATGGACCATTTAGCCTAGAAGAGGCCGGATTCCATGTAGTGGAAGGAATAATTTTTGTTCTTTTCTTTTCTTACACTACAACATGTGATTATGACATGTATGACACATGAACATGATCATATACTATCCTACACTCTACCATTTTGCATGGGATTAAAATAAGCAAAATATTGGCTCAAAATTGAGCACCATGACCGGCCAATATGGCCTATATAAGGACATATTGGTTGTTCATTTCATTTTGCTCAATTTTCACTTGTTTTTTGCTATTTCCTCCAACTTCTCTCTAAAAATCTCAAATCAACTAATATTCTTATATTAATAGAGAAGTAATAAATCTAATATTAGTCACTACTTGTCACTATATTTTTCTAGTCTAAAATTATAGTGATAGTTTGAGTTAGTCTTGGGTTCATGTTGGAAGGAGACTTTCTACATTGAAAGTTCATTCTAAGAAGATCATCCTCTTTGTTTTAGCTCAAGATCAATAAGAAAAGGAGTTTCTTATTGTGCCCATAAATACCAAAATTTCTCAATGTAAGAAAATTTCAGCTTACGTTTATTTATGTCTTTATATTTGCATGCATGTTACATAGATCATTAAATATTAAATTAACAAGTTAATTAGTAACTAATTAGAGGAGTCTAATAAGGGTCTATGGACTTTCATGTGGTATTAGAGCTAGCTTGTAGCATGCATGTTCATTTTGGGCATTTTTATTAAAGTTATAAGATAACCAATAAAATCAAAAATTAAAGTTTAAATTTGATTTGGGCGAAAGTTTTTGGTGCATGCATACCTACTGACTTCAAAATTTATGTGGTCAAATTTGGTGATTTTAAGGATTTATTTGCTATTTATTATGATTTATGCTTTTTAAACCGAGTTAACATGCAATTTATAAGTTAAAAGTTAACTAAAAATAGTTGAATGTTGATTCTTGCCATGAAATTTTAATATGATCTCACATTGCATGTCTTAAATACTGTATGTAAAATTTTGTGAGTTTTAATTAAGTATTGCATGTTTATTGATTTTTATGAGATAAAAGTCCATAATATGAGATTATAATGTTCATAAAATTGAAACGTCCTTTTCTGGTCATGAAAGTTTTGGGTACATTTTACATTCTGATTTATATCATTTTGGTGAAATTGCATAATTTGTTTCACTGTTTTACTATATTTAATGGTTTTTATTTGATAAAACCGTTAAATTAAAAGTTATTTGTTCATAAAATTAATTTAAATTTTTTGGGCAAATGTTTTTTTTTTGGAGTTCCTGTAAATATTCCAGAATGTACAAAATTTTTGGTTTCAAATTTTTATGGCATTTAATTTTATTTTGGGATTATTTCATAAATGTTATGATTAAACCTTTATATTTAGCAAATACGATCAAATCCAACTAATTAAACACAAACAATATTAGTGGGGAATAATTTTGAGTTCTAAATCAGATTATATAATAAGTTTGAGCTTAAATACGATTTAAGTGTTGATTATTGATTTTTAATGGTTAATCCCCGATAAAATCCATAAAACCGAGCTAGAATGAGCATGGCAAGTGTTAAGGGCGATTTTGGTATGAATTTTATAGCACTTTACTTATGTTGTTTATATTGAATGAATGAATGCCATTTATTTATTTTAATGCAAGTTGTACCTAGTATGGCCTAGAATATTTTTAATCGGTATTACCCGTAATGTAAGGGAATACCGATTCGGTTGTAATTTATTGCGATCTCGTATCGCCATTTTGTAATAATTAATAGTTTCATTTTATAGATAAAATGTATAATAGGAATTTTCTATGTATTCATTTTTATTTTTTTATTTTTTTATTAGGAAGACGGAGATTCCCGAAGTCGGTGTTCCATAAGACGGTGCCATTTTGGAGCTTTTTCAATGAAGAGGCAAGGAACCAAGGAGTTGGTTTCCGATTTTGTAATCAACTAGTTAATAAGATTAGCTAGGTGGCCATACTAGAATTTATTAATTGTTAATTGCTTTTTTATGTTTTCCGCTCATGCCAAAATCGCCAACATGCATTTTTATTTCTCGATTTTCAATGCATTGTTATTTAAATTTCGCCGACTTAGTTCACTTATAGGGATTTAATAACTATCTTGACAAGACCTCTCACACAACTTAAAATTGAATTGAGATTTAGCCTTACCAATTAAAGCACCTATGAATCCTGTGTTCATTAGGACAACCACAACGTGGCCCTTTTAACCTCGGGTAAGTAGGGTGATGCGATCACATGCCTAAATTGGGTTGGTCTGAACGAGATAAGCGTTATCTCGGGTCTAAGAGACGGGTTTAGATGAAATCCGTCAACCGAGAGTTCTAGGAGTAGAATTAGTCAAAGTGTTGACTTACCGTTTATTACATAAAGGTGGCATAACATGTTCATTTTTATCTAAAATGTGGGTCTCGGAATCGCTTATATAATTTCGTGAGGAGTCATTATATTAGTGACTTGTTTAAAATTATTTTTACAAGTAAAAATAGTTGTAGTAATTCAATTCGCAAATGGCAAACAATAACAACAATACCGTTCAACTTGGCAAAGACTCATGGCTAAGGTTCGTAATGGACAAATTCATATTAAAAGATGATGGATCTAATTTCGTCGAGTGGGAACAAATGTTTAAGAGTGCGGCGTTATCGGATAAAGTCTTGCGCTACTTGACCGAAACCCTCCCAATGAACCCGGCCCAAGGGCCACTAATGCGGCTGTTGGACCTATTTTATACTTTTGATAATGACATGTGTTTACTTGATAATGTGCTTTAATTGATATATCATATGCGTGTAATTGTGTGCTTTAGTCTTATTATAGCTAACAACAATTACGAGAAAGAAGAGCAAAGTTATAAGAACTTCAGGCATAACTTTGAAGCATTCTGTGAGACAAAGTTATAACAACTTCAGGAATAACTTTGGAAGTTTTCATGGAAGTTATAGCTACTTGGTTATAACTTTAAAGTAAAACGTTTCAAACAAGATCTACCTCAAATAACACAAGACTCAAGATGGAGGGTCTTTATGATCAAGATGAAGAGATGATCCGTATACTGAATATCATTGTGAAGATTAGATAGTATAGGTCGTCATTCGGTAACTATTCCATTCAAGTGATTTTAAGTTCAAAGTTATAGCTTTAACCTATAACTTTGGATGATAAATGTTGATGCATGATTTTGGAAATAAATGTTTTAAATGTTTTCAAAAATGAAAGATTATTTTTATATTTACCAAAAGTTTTAATAGAGAATATATTTATGAGATTCTATTGGTTAGTAATACAGCTTATGGGTTGTCATGCTACCTAGGGTTTCTAATATATTCTATCTCAATTTGTTGTTAACCTAATTAGCCCACCTAGGGTTTGAGCCACCTAGGGTTTCGTGGAAACCTAGGATTGTGCCTCCTAGGGTTGCGTGCTCCAAGGGTTTTGCGTAGATAGGAATTTTGGCCTACTTAAGTTGTTTTCCTTGTTTACCTTAATCTAGGATTCTAATATATATTTACAACAATATTTTGAGATATTAAAGATAAATATATTTCTAAAAGATAAAACAAATAATATTTTGAGATAGATATATTTCTAAAAGATAAAGTAAATATTATTTTAAGATATTAAAGATAAATATCTTTCTTAAATATTAAGCTAGGGTTTTAGATCTCTTATGCTTCTATTATAAATACTCCTTCCCATCTCATTCTTGAGACACGTGAAATACGTTTTAAAGCAAACCTTGAGCAAAATATTTATTATTTTTAGTGTTTGTTTTTCAAAAGAGTCGTGCATCAATCTTTATCAATCGCTCGCGTGAAATACGTTATCAATTCTTTAACGAGAATCTGTGTGAGTTATATTGTACTTTCTTATTAACGTAAGATAGTATATAGTGTTTAGCGATACTCACCTTGAGTTATAATCATAGTTGATTATACGAGTGGGTTGATAATTTTTGTAATCCGTAGAAAGGTACTAAAAACTATTAATCGAGAATAGTGGACGTAGGTTTCAACGTGTGAAACTGAACCACTTCAAAAATTCGTGTGCCACTCTCGACTCTCTTTACTTTTCGTTATTTCGTTACTTGTGCTTACTTTGATTAATTAATTAGTTGATTTTAATCTATAAGATCAAATAATTAATTACATATCATATAAATCGAAAAAGTGGGGCTAGTTTTTAATACGCAATTCACCCATCCCCCCTCTTTCGTATTCGATCAATAGACTCTACAAATGGTATCAGAGCCTCGTGCTCTTGATTGCCTTACAGCAAGGAGTCTGATCCGTTTTATCATTTTATTTTTTATTTATTTTCCGCTGCATTTAATTTTATTTTAATGGATTCCAAACATCTGAAGTGTCCCGTATTCAATGAGAAGAACTACTGTTTATGGAAAAATATGATGACCCATTACATAAAGGGTAACGATTGGGAGTGTTGACTAATCATTAAGAAGGGCCCTAATAAGATCATGCTTGGATCTGTTACTAGCACTTCCATCGAAAAGAAAGAAGATGACTATGTTGAGGCAGATTATAAGAAAGCTGGGAAAAACTCAAAAGCTGTCAGCCTGTTGCAAAACGGCATGATTTATACTGAATTTGATCGTTTCTCATCTATCTAGTTCTACTGCCAAGGAAATATAGGAAGCTCTAGAGTTAGCCTATGAGGGGACAACTGTTGTCAAAAAGTAACGTATTGCATTATTGATGCGAAAATACAAACTATTCTCAATGGAGCAAAATGAATCGCTTGACAACATTTCCACTAGCTTCTCTAGTATCATTAATGAATTGAAAAATCTTGGAAAAACTTTTGACTCCGAGGAAATTGCCAAGAAGATCCTTAGAAGTCTATCTAGACGATGGAGACCTAAGGTGACAGTAATTGAGGAATGTAAAGATCTATCTAACCTATCTTATCAAGAGCTACTCGGAACCCTAATGGCTCACGAGATTACTCTTGATGAGGATGAGGCAAATGATAGTAATAGTAAGAAAGTGGCTTTACAAGCCAAGTCTAGTGAAAAACAAGATTCGGACCTTGAAGATGACACTGTGTTATTTGCTAGACGTTTTAAGAAAAAATTCTTTAATAAACCACAAGGGAAAATGTCTAACCATAACACTAACAAATCTTATAAGAAGCCAATTGAGTCAAAATGGTCTCTCTCAAGTCGTGGTTGTTTCAAATGTGGGGACAATTATCATATGATTAAGGATTGCTCTACATGGAAGAAAATCAAAGACAAAACCAAGAAGGAATTCAAGCACGTCATGATGGCTTACTGCTGGGGTGATCTTGACACAGAAGACGACGAGTCAGAGGAGGAAGAAGAAGTCGCCAACCTGTGTCTGAGCAACGTCAGTCTTGACCTAATTTCTGACAGTGACAATGAAAGTGAATCCGAGATGTGCCTTGTCGGCAACTCAGATTCAGAAGATGATGAAGAGGTTAGTGATCTTGAACTTAAAAAGCAAGTTAAGAAATTGTCTAAGAAGTCTTTAATTAAGTACTTTGAAGAAACCTTAGATCATTGTCATGAACAGAGTCTTGAATTAAAAGATCTTAAGGAACAAATTCATTATATTGCTGAGGAAAACCAACTTGTAAAGGCCAAAGCTAAAAAGCTCAAGTCTAAAGTTATGGCAATTTCAGCTATAACTTCAGACATGACAAATGTTGAGAAAGAAGCTCTTGAGTCTAAAGTTATAGCTAATGAAGCTATAATCTCATAGTTAAAACTCAACATTAAGCATCTTCAAGCCAAAGTTATAGCTAATGAAGTTATAACTTTAGAACTGAAGAAAGTCAATGAGCTTTTAAAATCTGAAGCTAAGGCAAAGGAAGTTGCTATCATTGATCATAAGAAAGAAAACTCTCTTCTTTCTCTGCAATTGAAAGATATAAAGGTTGAATTCTCCCAAGCAAAAGATCAACATAATGAGGAGAAATTTATCTTAAACAAACGTTTCAATGATTTTCGTGAAAATTTTAAAAAGAACAGTCCCTCCAAAGACTCGAATGTAGACCATTCGTCATGTGAAAAAGAAATTCAGTCTTTGAAGGTATTGCTCTTACATGCACGAAAAGTTCATGATAAATGGGAAGGAAGTCAGAAGGCCTTAGACTTCCTTACCGAACAGTCTAACAATAACATGAAGATGGGTCTAGGGCATGAATGTTATAGTCATAGAGACCATGATAAGTGAAAATCCACTCCTTCTGACCGTGATTTCAGAAGAAAGAAGTATGTCAATCTTTCAGAATATCTGATTTGCAATTATTGTGGTCTTAATGGTCATGTTAAAGAGAATTGTGTTAAATATGTCAACGACAACAAAAATCAAACTGATTTTGTTAAAGAACATGACGTGTCTAGTATTAATTAGTCTGAACCTGAACCTCAACGTGATGAGTGTAGAAATAATGAGTTCAGATGGTTTTATGACATAGCTTTCGATTTCACATCTGTACCTTCAAAATCAAAACCATATGTGAATCAGAAGCAGTCATTTAAACCTAGTGTGCGTCGCAACAATAATAAACACTATAATAAACCTAGACAACCCTATGTTAAGAATAAAAGAATTGTTAGACATGTATGGGTTAGGAAAGATCAAATAAATAGACTCACTAACCACAAAGGACCCAACTTAGCATGGGTACCTAAAAGTTGTATTTGATTCTCTTGCAGATAATAGTGAAAGAAAATAATCTATGGTATCTCGACAGTGGGTGTTCGAGACACATGACCGGAAACAAGAATTTTTTACTTTCACTAAAGGCCTTCAATGGTGGCAAGGTCATCTTTGGAGACAACAAGAAGGGCAAGATAAACGGTGTAGGTAAGATTGGTATATCCCCTTCACATGCTCTTAATAATGTCTATCTGGTAGATAGTCTTAAACATAACTTGCTAAGTATCTCTCAATTATGTGACAAAGGAAATAAAGTAGTTTTTCATTCAAATGTTTGTCGCATCATAATTGAAGGTACTAGTAATGTTATTTTGGAAGTCTTACGTAAAAGGAACGTGTATATGATTAATTTAATAAAGTAACTACAAGTTCCTTTTCGTGCATGAAAGTTACTTTGGATGATTCACGCTTGTGGCACAAGAGGTTTGCACACATCAGTCCAACAATTTTAAAGAAACTCAAATTGTGGGATTTAGTTGAGGGTTTACCCTCAATCAAATTCGAACAAGAGAAGATGTGTGACTCATGTGCCCGTTGTAAACAAGTTAGATCTTCATTCAAACCAAAACGAGTAGTAAGTACAGAGCGTCCACTTGAGTTGTTACACATGGATTTTTGTGGACCTATGAAAGTCATAAGCCGCGGTGGATCAAGGTACGTATTTGTCCTAGTCGACGACTACTCAAGGTATGTATGGCCTATCTTTCTATTTACTAAAGATGAAACTTGCGATGAGTTTGTAGTACTAATGAAGCTTGCCCAAAACAAGTATGATAAAAAGTTAGTTTCCATTCGTACGGATCAGGGCACCGAATTTGATAATCAAGCTTTCATAGAATATTGTAGGGAGAATGGTGTAGGACATAACTTTTCTACACCACGAACCCCACAACAAAACGTTGTCGTGGAACGTATGAATAGAACATTGAAGGACATGGCCCGCACTATGCTTTTGTGCAGTGGCCTTCCTAAGAACTTTTGGGCCGAAGCCATTAGTACTGCATGCTATGTGCACAATAGAGCTATGATTAGACCAATTCTCAAAAAGACTCCCTATGAACTTTTAAGAGGGATAAAACTCAATATAGCTCACCTTCGTTGCTTCGTTAGTAAATGTTTTGTCCATAATAATGGAAAAAGTAATTTAAGCAAATTTAATCCACGAAGTGACGAAGCTGTGTTTGTTGGTTACTCTAATCATAGTAAAGCTTTTAAAGTCTTTAACAAAAGAACTTTGTGCATAGAAGAAAGTGTTCATGTTGTATTTGATGAAGATAATGTGCCAGAACAAGTTGAACAAAATGAAGAAGAAGACATGAATGATCCCAACTTTCGTCTTTCAAGGGATGACATACTAGAAATCAATGAAGAAGTTATTGAAGGAATAAATGATGAACTTGATAAATCCGCAAATGATCTTGAAAAGAGAACTGAGATAATTGTTGATGATACGAATGTCTCTTCTTAAAACAAGGAAAAGGTAACCGAAGTTAAAACTGATGATGCTATAACTTTTGATCCAGATCAAGATATTGTAACTGAAGTTTTACCAACTTCAGCTATAACCCCAGAGTCCAACTCAGGGGGAACCAATCTTGACTCTGAATCATTTGAGGAAAGTGAGAGTTCATCAGATGATGATGAGCCTAGGAACTCTAAGAAATGGAAATATAAGAGTTCTCATCCTATGGATAGTATCCTAGAAAGTTTGAATAAAGGAGTTCAAACTAGGCGAACATTAAATAACTTTTGTTCATTCTATTCTTTTCTGTCTACCATAGAGCCTACCAACATCAAAGAAGCACTTGCAGAATCCGACTGGATTGTAGCAATGCAAGAGGAGCTTCAACAGCTTGAACGTAATAAAGTCTGGCACCTTGTGCCACGACCTTCTAATCGAACTGTGATTGGTACTCGATGGGTATTCAGAAATAAATTGGATGATTCAGGAGTTATAGTTCGTAACAAGGCTCGATTGGTCGTTCAAGGTTATAATCAACAAGAAGGGATTGATTATGACGAGACATTTGCACCAGTAGCAAGACTTGAAGCTATTCGCTTGCTTATCGCCTTCGCAGCTCATAAAGGAATGAAATTGTACCAAATGGACGTTAAGACTGCTTTTCTAAACAGATATTTGGAAGAAGATGTTTTCGTTGAACAACCTTCCGGATTTTTGAATAGCAAATTTCAAAACCATGTTTTTAAACTCGATAAAGCTTTATACGGTTTGAAACAAGCGCCTAGGGCTTGGTACGACAGACTGTCAAAATTTTTATTGCAAAACAATTTTAAAAGAGGGTCTGTCGACAAAACCCTATTTCTAAAATCCGAGGGTTCTGATTTACTTGTTGCTCAAATTTATGTAGACGATATAATTTTTGGTTCTTGTAACAATAAATTGTGCAAGTATTTTTCAGATCTAATGACCTCAGAATTTGAAATGAGCATGATGGGAGAATTGAAATTCTTCCTAGGATTGCAAATTCAACAAACTAAGGAAGGAATAAAGATTCACCAACAAAAATATGTCAAGGAGCTAATCAGAAAATTTGGTTTGGAGAACGCTCATCCAATGGACACACCTATGGTAATTGATAAAAAGTTGACCTTAGACGAAAGTGGCAAGTGTGTCGATGAAACTACATATGGAGGTATGATTGATTCTTTATTATATTTAACTGCAAGTAGACCTGACATTATGTTTAGCGTATGTGTCTGTGCTAGATTTCAATCGTGTCCTAAAGAGTCACATATGATTGCAATTAAACGTATCTTGTGTGACAACCCTCGCGAATGCGGAAATATTAAACAAACAAGCATGTGAATTATATAGCGGAAATATGAAGTTTTAAAAACTTTTATACATGCAAGGAAAGAATACGAGGAGTGTCAAATATTACAAACTAAAGTACGAATTATACTACATCAAGAGACGAAGTCTCTCCAAAATCTTAACAAGAAAAAGTGTTTAGCAAACAAGCTAAAATTGTCTAGAGGTGTTTTAATCCAGGGACAACGCCGCTAGCTCACACCCGAACCCAAAATGTCAAGCAAAAAGCCATCCAATCAAGCAACCTGTTCATCCATGAAAAACATGAACGCCACAATCAGTAGGGAGTAACTCCGGGTTCTCCGAGCCATATCACATTAAACGTACATAGAAGGAATTACAAAAGTAGAGCATGCATACATATAGATATACATGTGAGATACGATAAGGATAGATAAGCAATTCAATATATAATGATAAGAGCATATGGAATACAAATCCGAATCCATCATGTTATTCAAAGACTCGGGGAACACACTCTTAGGCAACCGAATACGCTCACTAGGGCTTGCATCTCACCGTTAGCGGTATAAGTTTGATAAGATTGAGACTCGACAGACAAACCAAGTCAAGTCATGCGATGATCACAATAAATCAAACATATTATCATCCATTCACGAACCAAGACATTGACGGTGCCCAATCACGCCATGACCATGAATAATATCTTGAAATCACGCATTCAAGAACGACAACACAAACGACATCTCTCACGGTAAATGAAACGCACTAGCACCGTTGTACATTGCAAAGTATGATTAACCGGCATCCACGGGATAAACATTTTCCCTGAACGCATACACGATCACATTTCGTATA
>JAIUZE010069277.1:0-11155 GCA_022085475.1 Heliosperma pusillum
TAGCACGACGATAATAACTATCCGGTCCTAGTCTAAACCTGGCCAGGATCTCGGAATATAATGTTTTCCGATTCGACATGCGATAAAACGTTTCGCATCCAAGACTCGGGCTTACAATATATATGCCGAGTACCCCAAATTCGGTAGATCAATTCACGAAAGAGGCGGAAAGAGATCTATAGTCAAAAGTCAAGCTAGTACGCTACATGCAATAACACCACCTCTCAAGTATACAACATTTGACGGCCGGGTCGATCAACGCATTGCGTTCAACGCCCACCAACTTCGTCATATCCCACTACACATGCATTTAAGCAGTAGGATCCTCTTCGTTCCGACATTCCAGCCTTACGAACGTGAAGGTAGCCAAGGGAATGAGAATACAAAGCACAAGACAAAATAGTGCTCAAACCGACTCATTTGTAAAAACCGACTCAAAGTGGGAACATACCAAAACCGTCACAAAACATGTGATACATGCGAAAGAGATATCATATATCCAAAACATGAATATTATAAGACCTTACGTAAAATTATATGATAAACCGATCATGCGAACTATTATAAATTACGAGTTTTAGAAGTCAAAAGAAAACAACACAGCCGTGTTGCAGGCCGGGCAGGGGACCGGTGGCCGGTGGGCCGGCTCAGAACACAAGGCAAAATCCAAAAACAGAGGAAGGGGGGCTGGGCCGGTCAGTCGACCGGCGGCCGGTCGACCGGCACAGAGCACACTACCAAAATCCAAACTTCACTTACTGGTGTGTTCCAGGCCGGAGGATGGACCGGTGGCCGGTTGGCCGGCCTGGAGCACCTCTTACTCAAAAATCCAATTTTTCCAAATGAGTTACTGGAGTGTTCCCAGCCGGTTGGCAGACCGGCGGCCGGTCGACCGGCAGGGAACCCCAGTTCACCCGAGAGCCTCTTACACTTAACCAGTTCATTTCCAAATCATTTCAATTCTCATATATACTTCAAATAATCATCAACAATCAATATATATCATCAATATTCATCATATAACATCATTTACTAATCATAGCATGAATCCTAATCTTCCTAATCGTATTCTAAATACGATTTCTAGCATATAAACATGTAAAACACGTAAGTGATACCGAGTAACCCTTCACCGTTACCTTTACGCGTCTTTAATCGATTACTAAGCCTTCCTAGTAGTCTCCACCTACAATTAGGCAATATAAGATGAATATACTTCACCTTGAGAAAGACGGATAATTTAAAAAGCGAGAAAGACGGTAATTTTATTACCAATACGGATAGAGTAAGCTAAGAGGGGAAGAATAAGACGAACTTACGTGAATTCCGTCAAAGAACGAATGAGATACGGTGATTCCAAGATCGAAAATCAAAGAGGGAGGCAAAAGTTGAGCTTTCTTAAAGAGGAAGAAAAGTTATGTTTGATTTGTGTTGAATGAAATTTTAGGTTAAGGGAGGGAGTAGTGTGAGTTATGAAGGAAAAAGTCAAAGACGGTTTCCAAAGTCAAGAAAGTCAAACTCGACTCAAAATTCAAGAAAAGTCAATGACGACTTAAAATTCAAGAAAAGTCAAAGACGACTTAAAATTCAAGAAAAGTCAAAGACGACTTAAAATTCAAGAAAAGTCAAACTCGACTCGAAAGTCAAGAAAAGTCAAACTCGACTCAAAAGTCCAGAAAAGTCAAACTAGACTTAAAGTCCAGAAAAGTCAACGCGCTAAGAACGGGATTTTCAATGAAATCTCACAGAAATTCCCAAATACAACTCGTAAATTCTAAATTCGACTCGGAATCATAAATATATTAAAACTAAATTTGCGGAAAGATTTCGTAAATCTTGTCCTCTTATAAAAATAGGGTACTTCCGGGTGTTACAATAATTTGGAGGTAAATAAATTCAACACTTCACTCCTACTTACCCAACGTAGAAGGGGTCATAGGGAGAGTAAGGTCTTATATGCCTATCTACGAAGAAGGGTTCATAGTAGTTTGGCCTATAAAGACTAGTCTCAATTTTAGGTTTTAGAGGAAGATCCCATCAACTTTATTTTAATTCATTTTAAGTGAACGAATATCTAGCATGCGAGAATGAATAAACTAAGATGATGACTTAAAATTCGTGTGACATCTTTATGTCCATGATAACTAACATCCAAACTATATGAGTCAATTTTCATGCATTTTAGTAGTAGGTGGTTTGGTTTAGGCGGAATATGATGCACTAACTATCATGTGAAGAAAAGCAACAAGAACGAAAAATACGTAAAATTACAAAGTCCTAGTGTGGCCTATCTACTAAAATGAACAAAAATACAACTTTGGAATCCATCCATAATTGGACCCGAAAAGCTTGTCTTGATGTTCCATCTTGGTCCATGTAGCGGGAGTGAGCAATCCGATCTCCATCTTTAGTCTTCTCAAATTACAATTAATAAATTACAAAATATAAACCTATTTACATTCTAATTTTAAAACATAATTTCAAAGAAAACAAAAGGAGATTCGAGATCTCAAAATTACATCAAGATCATGTTTCCATCATTACGAAAACATAATCAACTAAGGCCACACTAGGTAATACAAATTACAACCAATTGGAAAAATACGTAAATAAACCATTCAACAAATCATTCAACAAAATAAAATGCATCAACAATAAATTAATCATTCAAGACATAATTCCTTAATTATGTAGAGTAATTTATCCAAACCACCTTTTTTAAAATGATCAAAATTATGTGACAATTCCTTAATTACTCACAATAATTCCAATCAAACATAATCCAATTTTAATTCATATTATCGTATAATATGAATAAATCCAACATTATTTTAAACCATTTTAAAATAATTGGGTATCCAATAATTGTGAACTTTTTCACAAAACAATTATACATTATCAATATAATGCATAAAAGAAAAAAATTCGGCCAACATAAAAAAAATCCGAAACCAAAATTTTTTTTTTTTTTTTTTTTTTATGAAAAAGCAGCTACGGGCTGTTTAATTTTTTTTTTTTATTTGATGTTGCTAATATTACAAGATCGGTACAATTATCAACATTCAATCATTATTAAACATTGATACAAACTAGATGATTTAATTTAACAATTTAAAATGAATATCTAAATCATGATTAAATCGATTATCTTAATATTCAACTAATCATAATTGATTTGAACATTATTAAAATTAATGAATGTGACAACCCTCGCGAATGCGGAAATAAAACATACAAGTACGTGATTTAAATAGCGGAAATACGGTGTTTTTAAAATTTTTTACATGCTAATAGAAAATACGAGGAGTGTCAGGTGTTACAAACCAAATACAAAATACTATAAGAGACGTAGTCTCTCAAAGTGTTAACAAAAGACAAGTTATTTAGCAACTAGCTAAATTCGTCTAGAGGTGTTTCAATCCAGGGACAACGCCCGCTAGCTCACACCCGAACCCAAAATATCATAGCAAAAAGCCATCCAAATCAAGCAACCTGTTCATCCATGAAAAACATGAACGCCACATTCAGTGGGGAGTAACTCCGGGTTCTCCCAGCCATATCACATTAAACGTACATAAAAGAAAATACAAAAGTAGAAGCATGCATATATAGATATACATGTGAAATACGATAAGGATAGATAGGCAATTCAATATATATAATGATAAGAGTATATGAAATACAAATCTGAATCCATCATGTTATACAAAGACTCGGGGAAGACACTCTTAGGCAACCGAATACGCTCACTAGGGCTTACATCTCACTGTTAGCGGTATAAGTTTGATAAGAATGAGACTCGACAAACAAATCATGCCAAGTCATTCAATGATCAATCATATAATAATTCATGTAATCATCCATCCAAACACACCGACACAATGACGACATCTCTCACGGTAAATGAAACGCACTAGCACCGTGTACATGGCAAGTATGATTAAAAGGCATCCACGAGATAAGCATTTCCCTGAACGCATACACGATTCAATTCATTTTGTATATGTGGACTAATTTCCTCCCGGTAGGACAACGATAATAATACGGTCCTAGTCTAAATCTGGCCAGACTCCCGAAATCGCATTTTTCGGTTCGACATGCGATAAACATTTCGCATCCAAGACTCGGTCAATCAAAGACGCCGAGTACCCCAAATTCGGTCGATATAATTCACGAAAGAGGCGGAAAAGAGCACAAGCCTCATAACAAGCGGTACCGCCTTACATCAAATGACCCCACCTCGCAAGTTACAACATTTGACGGCCGGGTCGATCAACGCATAGCGTTCAACTCCCAACACCGTCGTCATATGCCCACTAACACATGCATTTAAGCAGTAGGATACCTCTCCGTTCCGACATTCCAGCCTTACGAACGGGAAGGTAGCCAAAGGAATGAGAGTACAAAGCACAAGACAAAATAGTGCTCAAACCGTATCATTTGTAAAAACCGACTCAACGTGGGACATACCAAAAACCGTCACAACACATGAGAATAGGGAATCATATAAGTTTAAATATGATAAACATGAGTCAATACATGATACATAAGCATTAGAACAAGTTTATGAAGCATAATGAATAAAAACATAGATCACCTCTCCAAAACAACGTTGTTGGAAACCAACGAAAACAAGGGTCCGCTTCAAACGGTCATAACTAGAGGTAATAGACATCCAATGCAGAAATTCCAAATGGAGGTGATAGCTTTCCTCTTACGGTTCCAACGGGATGTCAGAAGCCCAAAACAAGCAAGTAACGAAGGAGATATGATCATTTTACGAAAAGGGGTCAGTGCAGGAAAACTGCAGTCGGCAGCGAGTAACGCTGCCAGCGCCCCACGACGCTGCCAGCGTCCAAGAACGCTGCCAGCGTCCTACACGGGACTCAGGCACGATCAAATCCCAACATGTTATCAACCAAAAATCCTCATTTATCATCACAAACCATCAACTAACAACAATCATCATCAATAACATGAATCCTAAGCTTACTAATCGTATTCTAAATACGAATTCTAACATATAAAGCATGTAAAACACGTAAATGATATCGAGTAACCCTTCACTGTTACCTTTACGCGTCTTCAAACGATTTCTAAGTCTTCCTAGTCTCCACCTACAATAAGATAATAAAAGATGAATATAATTCACCTTTGAGAAAGACGGATAAATTGAAAAGCGAGAAAGACGGTAATTTTATTACCAATACGGATAGAGGAAGATGAGAGGGGAAGAATAAGACGAACTCACGTGAATTTGAGCGAGAAATGAAAGAGTTATGACGATTATAAGACGGATAAAAAATGGAAGCTAAGTTTTGGGGTTTTCTTAGTGAGGAAGAAGGAGTTGAGTTGTGAGGAAGAATTAGGGTTTATGAGGGAGTATAAGAAGAGTGAGTGGAAAAAGTCAAGAAAAGTCAAAGACGGCTTAAGACGGAATTCACTTGAAATCTCGCGTAAAATCCAAATACAGACTCGGAAATTCTAAATTCGACACGGAAAATTTAGTTCTAAACAAAAACTAAATTTTTTCTGAAAAGTATCCGTAAAATATTTTACTTATAAAAATAGGGTACATTTGCGGGTGTTACAATCACCCCACCTTTTAAAAAGTTTCGTCCCCGAAACTTGAGAGTAGAAAACAAAAGTATCAAGGACAAGAATCGGTTTTCAAAATTAATACGAAAACTTTTATAAGGGAAAACATTTATGAAATGATGTTCTTCTCGAGAATGGTTTTAAGGAAATTTTTCATAAGTACGACACTTTATTTACGAATCACAAGAGCGCCCGTCGCGAACGAGTACTCTAGTAATCCAAATCAAATTAATGACGAAATAGTGAAATCAAAATTCAAAACAAACGTTAGTAAGTGCAGGACTAGTCACCAGACGTCTCCAATAACAAGTCCAAACATCCAACCAAACGCAAAATCCAAATATAAAAGCGAAAGAAATCTATTTTCTCCAAAAAGGAGGTACAAAATTCATCTTTAAAACTTCGGTGAAACTTTAGATTGGAAATACAATATGAAAATTTGGAAGTTTTCTCAAGGATAAAATCAAAATAACACGACATTACACGTACATAGAGCGACTCGAACATAAAGTTCACAATCACGATAACAAAATATATACAAGGCACGCAAAAACAAAACAAATCGAACTCTTAGGGATAGGCAGATCACGATGAAATCGGCACGAAGATCTACAAGAACTCGATAGTACTAACTCTACTAATAAACCAAATCCTCAAGAGAATGCAATTTACCCAATTTGCAACTCATCATTTTCAATCATCAGAATTCCTACAAAAATATTCCATAATCACGAGAATTCAAGCCAATAACTTAATTATTCAGATCCATTTAGGATCTACTAAAGTCCATCGGCACGGTAGACTCCACAACTAAAAATCCACATGGTAAAGGAGACTTACCATGAAATTCCCTTGATTCAATTTACTTCAAACTCATTATCCTAAATTTGCAATGAACTTTCTCATCTTCGAAAGTCAAAACACAATCAAAGCAACAAACATAATTATCTAAGATTCAACTAGCCTCATCCAAAGTCTCACGACAAGGGAAAAATCCACAATCCATTATCGGTTATAAGGATTCTTTAATACGCCATAACATCCTTAATTCGATCATTACTACACTCGAAGCCTCAAATATAAATAGTCACATTAGCAAACTATGGTGGTTACTAATCCTCAAGATAAATGGGTTCACCATTCTAACTCTATAATCCATAACAACTGAGCACTCACTATCCAAAGTTTGCGACGAACATTTCTCAATCTCGAACTATGATTCCTTAAGAATAAAAGAGAATTACTAATTCCAAACCACAAATGGCCAATTACTTGGCAATCAAACAACCATTCAAATCATCTAGTTCATCTAAAACTCAATATGAATAGATTTTCATTTACGACAATACTCCTCGAACCTTGGGTACCGGCTTAATTACCCTAAAGCAAAGTCTCTTTTAGAATCCACCAATTAGAGACATCCAATTCCCAAATGACATCTCAAGCAACAGTTATAATACCCAACAACAACGAACTATTATCATGATCAACTCAATTCTCAAAATAGCACTACAATACCAAGCTCCAAATCTAAAACCACTAAGGGAGGATACATTGTCACTATTAGGATTCATCCTATAGTTTAGGTCCTATTTCCCAAGATGAAATACAACATGAACTTTGCTCAATCCAAGGACACATACTCTAGCTAAAGAATCCCAAATTACATCACGCTTATTCTCTGAGCCCTACAAACGGAATATCCAATCCACTAGAGAAAAGATGAAGGAGCAACGAGATAGAAGACGATACGGAATCTCAAGGAGAACACGAGAATAAATAAGGCACGAGATTACAAGAGAGGAGCGCTGAAAATAACGAGGTCAAGAAAGAGATAAAGCAGAAAGTAGAGGTATGAATATATCCGAGTAAGAAATAAGATACGAGCATGCGATTTCTTAAAGATCAATCTTGACAAAAACATTCAAGAATGGAAATGAAAAGGGATGATGGCACGAGTAAAGGTTTAAGGTTTAATTCCACAAAATTTCTCCTTTCAGGCTTAGGGTGATAGTAAAAGCAACTCATCCCAAACAAAGGTCTCTTACAAGGGACCATCGTACCACAATCATCAAAGTAAGGTACACCTAGATTTAACAAATCGATTACAACCCAATTCATCCACCCTTTCATATAACACGGATTCCCAATTGCGGAATTGCAACTCAATCATAGTAACATTCTCTCAACTCCATAATTTGACACATTCCCAAAGGTTTAAAAAACCGAAGAACCAATAAGGAATTCTCCATACTAATCTCTTTTCAACTCCTATGGCCCACAAGGTAGAACACCAAACAGATCGTCATCATCAACATCCTAAGGCATCACCATCATAGCTCATCTAATCAGATTCCACTCATGTCCATAGTCCTTAAGTAACATGGTTTAATCTATCATGACGACTTACTACCTCAACCAAGTCTCCGATACCATGATATAAGATCATACTTTTAAATCCAAGAATTATAGCCAAGCACTTTTCCACCAAGCGTATACTCTAACACATACACTAGAATCCACAAAAAGTCACTTAGTCTCAAAAGCATTTTACACCTCAAGGCATCATTCAAACTCCTAAGTTCAAAAGATTAAATCACTAATGGGTTAAGGAGTCCTAGCCAACTCATTCAACCTTACACCATCAAATACCATGAACTATTCACACATGAGTCATGGCAAGCATTTAGCATTAAAATCATCGAAATTATCTTACCACCATTTCTTAGAGATACAACCAATCACCACTATAGAGTGAATTTAGATCTACACCATTTTCCTCAAATCACAAATTCATTCTAACAAACACTAATGTTCCACAAGGTTCAAAGTTCTTCCGACCAAGAATAATATACCACAAACAAATGGGTATGGCATCCACAAAAATGTTACATGAGGAAGGTAAGGATACAAATTGATAAGGAGGAGGGAAGTAACAAGAGTAATCTCTAAGGGGAGAAGACGCTAGATGATAAAGAAGCACTTAGATAGAAGGAAGAGAGCATGATACATTAAGGAAGAGAGAAAACATCGATGAGGAAGAAATACACTTCAATTAGGCTTGTCAATCTTCAATCTTCGGTAGAGGATACTTCTTCTAGGTAACACATGATCCACCTTAAGACGGTAGATACAAACAAACAGAACATCACTCAACACAATCAACAAACCAGTTAGAAGCTAACAAACATTAGGTACTCCAAAGACTACCAAGTAAAATCCTTAACTTCTACCCATCTCTCATTTATTATTTCATGGTCAAGTAGTTTAAGTTTAGGGTTCACGTGTGTGCGTCGGGAGCGTTAAAGCTCTGATACCAACTGTGACAACCCTCGCGAATGCGGAAATAAAACATACAAGTATGTGATTTAAATAGCGTAAATACGGTTTTTTTTAAACTTTTTACATGCCAATAGAAAATACGAGGAGTGTCAGGTTTTACAAACCAAATACAAAAAACTATAAGAGACGTAGTCTCTCAAAGTGTTAACAAAAGACAAGTTATTTAGCAACTAGCTAAATTCGTCTAGAGGTGTTTCAATCCAGGGACAACGCCCGCTAGCTCACACCCGAACCCAAAATATCATAGCAAAAAGCCATCCAAATCAAGCAACCTGTTCATCCATGAAAAACATGAACGCCACAATCAGTGGGGAGTAACTCCGGGTTCTCCCAACCATATCACATTAAACGTACATAAAAGGAAATACAAAAGTAGAAGCATGCATATATAGATATACATGTGAAATACGATAAGGATAGATAGGCAATTCAATATATATAATGATAAGAGTATATGAAATACAAATCCGAATCCATCATGTTATACAAAGACTCGGGGAAGACACTCTTAGGCAACCGAATACGCTCACTAGGGCTTACATCTCACCGTTAGCGGTGCAAGTTTGATAAGATTGAGACTCGACAAACAAATCATGCCAAGTCATTCAATGATCAATCATATAATCATTCATGTAATCATCCATCCAAACACACACCAACACAATGACGACATCTCTCATGGTAAATGAAACGCACTAGCACCGTGTACATGACAAGTATAATTACAAGGCATCCACGGGATAAGACATATACCCTGAACGCATACACGATTCAATTCATTTCGTATATGTAGACTAATTTCCTCCTGGTAGGACGACGATAATAATACGGTCCTAGTCTAAACCTGGTCAGACTGTAACAACCCGAAAAGTACCCAATTTTTCTAGTAAAATTTCTTAAGGATACTTTCCAGCAAGGTTAAGTTTTTAAAATAGAATTTATTGTTTCGAGTCGGATTTTAAAATTCCGAGTTCGTATTTGGAATTTCTGAGAGATTTCATGAAAATCCCGTTTTTAGTCATCTTTGACTTTTCTTGACTTTTAAGTCGTCTTTGACTTTTCTTGACTTTTTAAAGTCGTCATTGACTTTTCTTGACTTTTAAGTCGTCATAAACTTTTCTTGACTTTTAAGTCATCTTTGACTTTTCTTGACTTTTAAGTCGACTTTGACTTTCGTTGACTTTCCCGACTCGCCTTGTAATTTTGAATACCGAAATTTTATTTAAAAAAATAATATTTTTAATTTATTTTTATTTAGATTTATTAGAATTTATGATAATTTAATAAAATTATTTGGAATTTATTCGGAATTTATAATAAGGTTTTACGGTTTAAACCCGAGCATCATTTAACTATTCCCGAGTCGTCGTAAATCCCGAAACAAACCCGAAACCCGACTTTGGCATGAGTCACACGCCCCATGTCATCCTTTTCCACTCACTTTAGATATTTTCATTCTTTCGATTAAACTAATACAAATATCTAAGATATTTGTTACTTTATCGATCCGTCAACGTAAATTACGCAAATCGCTTGAAAAACAGACCCGATTCATCTCAAACCACACGGCTCCTTTCTCCTCTCTTAGGCCTTGATATTTTCTTTCTTTTCATTACAATAACATAATATCTAGATATTTGATTTAATTAACTTAATATCTAATTAATTATCTTATTATAATAATAAAACCCGAGTCAATTCCGTAACAACAATTTCAAAACCCGACTCCATATTTTCTCTATATGTACACGGCCCAACCTCACCATTACTCCCTAACAACTTTTCATTTTACAATAAATCAAATTAAGATCTAATTAATCGTTCTTCATCGTTCTTCATTCGTTCTTCGTCGTTCTTCATCCGTTCTTCGTCGTTCTTGAGCAAAATCATCATAAAACCTTCATTTCTTAATTAAATCCGTCCTAATTTATATTTCTAGAATCTCCTCTTCGCTCTCCATCTTCAATTACGGTTTAATTTCAAATCCGACAAAATCGTTTTCAACATTTAATTATGGAAAATCAAGTTTAAATTCTAATAATGTTTTTCTTGTCATTTCTTATAGGGGAAGATTTTGAAGACGAGTTGGGTGACTCGTATATCTTAGGAGAAGACTAGAAGACGGGTTTCTTAGTTCTTAGTTCTTATTATTTTGGTGCTACTTGATTTTAGCTAGCTAAGGTAACGATTCCGAGTTACTCGACGAATATATGTT
>JAIUZE010069280.1:0-27385 GCA_022085475.1 Heliosperma pusillum
TAATAGATGCATGATAGCTATTGTTGTAAGAAAACTCCACCAACGGTAAACTCTTTTCCCAACTAGACTGGAAGTCAAGAGCACAAGCCCTAAGCAAATCTTCTAAAGTCTGAATAGTCCTCTCAGTCTGATCATCCGTAGCGGCATGAAATGCAGTACTCATCAACAACTTACTACCCATAGTCCTCTGTTTTTGGGTTTTGCCTTGTGTTCTGAGCCGGCCCACCGGCCACCGGTCCCCTGCCCGGCCTGGAACACGGCTGTGTGGTTTTTCTTTAACTTATAAAACTCGTAATTTATAATAGTTCGCATGATCCGTTTACCGTATAATTTTACGTAATGTCTTATAATATTCATGTTTTGGATATATGATATCTCTTTCACATGTATCACATGTTTTGTGACGGTTTTTGGTATGTTCCCACTTTGAGTCGGTTTTTACAAATGAGTCGGTTTGAGCACTATTTGGTATTGTGCTTTGTATTCTCATTCCCTTGGCTACCTTCCCGTTCGTAAGGCTGGAATGTCGGAACGGAGAGGTATCCTACTGCTTAAATGCATGTGTTAGTGGGCATACGACGACGTTTTTGGGAGTTGAACGCTATGCGTTGATCGACCCGGCCGTCAAATGTTGTGTACTTGCGAGGTGGTGTTATTTGCATGTAGCGTACCGCTTGTTATGAGGCTTGAGCTGTGTTTCCGCCTCTTTCATGAATTGATCTACCGAATTTGGGGTACTCGGCATATATATTGTAAGCCCGAGTCTTGGATGCGAAACGTCATCGCATGTCGAATCGGAAAATGGTTTATTCCGAGATTCTGGCCAGATTTAGACTAGGACCGGATATTTATTATCGTCATGCTACCAGGAGGAAATTAGTCTACATATACGAAATGTAGCATCGTGTATGAGTTCAGGGAAATGTCATCCCGTGGATGCCTTTTAATCATTCTTGCTGGGACACGATGCTAGTGCGTTTCATTTACCGTGAGAGTTGTCGTCTTGTGTCGTTCTTGAATGATTGATTTCATGATATTGTTCATGGTCATTGCATGATTGGGCACTGTCATTGTCTTGGTTCGTGAATGGATGATAATGTGTTGGATTTATTGTGATCATCGCATGACTTGACTGGTTTGTCTGTCGAGTCTCAATCTTATCAATCTTATACCGCTAACAGTGAGATGCAAGCCCTAGTGAGCGTATTCGATTGCCTAAGAGTGTCTTTCCCGAGTCTTTGAATAACATGATGGTTTCGGATTTGATTTCCATATGATCTTATCCTTATATATTGGATTGCCTATCTATTCTTATCGTAACTCACATGGATATCTATATATGCATGACTTTACTTTCGTATTTTCTTATATGTACGTTTGATGTGATATGGCTGGGAGAACCCGGAGTTACTCCCCACTGACTGTGGCGTTCATGTTTTTCATGAATGAACAGGTTGCTTGCTTGGATGCCTTTTTGGATATGATGTTTTGGGGTTCGGGTGGGAGCTAGCGGGCGTTGTCCCTGGAAGTTCACCTCTAGACGATTTTAGCTAGTTTTGCTAAACACTTGTTCTTTGTTAACATTTTAAAGAGACCCCTCTCTTTTGTGTGTATATTCCGTACTTAGTTTGTAATATTTTGACACACCTCGTGTTATATATATATCTTGCATGTTTAAAAGTTTTTAAAATACCGTATTTCCGCATATTATTTCACATGCTTGTATGTTTTATATTTCCGCATTCGCGAGGGTTGTCACATAATTCGTTTGTCACTTAACCAATTTAAATTTTGAAACGTATGATTATTTAGACAAATGTCGAATAAGTTTAAAACCAGTTAGAATAAGTCACCTGAATTGCATTTGTAATCAATTTTTGATCAAAGTGTATTTTACACGAATAATTTTAAAAAATTATAATTGTATAATTTTAGAAAAAAAAATGATTACAAAAGAAAGTAACTTCCAACTTACTATTTTCTAAACTCATTTCTTATTATACTTGATCGATTATTTATTCAAAATATTTTTATTATTTATAAAACTAATTTTAATTACTGATCGCTTATTTTCAACATATTTTCAACGTACCCTGTGATCGCTTATTTTCAACATATTTTTTTCTTTTCCTTATTGATTTATTAATTTGTTGAAAATTATCTTTTATTTTCATTTTTAGCGAACTTATACTATTTAATCATTTTTTTATCTACGTTTCTTTTGTTTTTTTTGTCTCAAACATTAACCAAAATTTATTTCATCTCTTCTTTTTTTTATAAAATTATTAAAAATAAAGTTATATATCAATTTTTGAATGAGATAGTTTCATAATATATTAGGTTTTGATTTCTAAATTAGAGATAATAAATAACAAACTTATTTAATTTGATATGCTATACTTTTAAACGTGATAAACCCTTTTATGAATATTTTTCAAGATTATAAATTTTAAATTAAAATTAATAAAACAAATTGACATAAATTCACAATTTTTATAAACATAAATATTTATTTAGATAGATTTTTAAATTATCTTTGTTATGAAATAAAACGATTACAAATTCTTATTTCTAATAAAATAAAAAACAATACCAAATTTTGTATATAGTTTTACAAAATTTTCAATCTTATTAGATAAAATAAAAGAATACCAACTTTTTATTAAATAATCAAGTATTTTAAAAAATTTATATCTAAATGTACATTGGTATTATCTATATTTGTCTAAATTTCATTAGCATCTGTATTTTGTTTTTTTTAAAATAACAAGGTTTACGTATTACTTAACATAAATATATCTTAATTCAAATCTTGAGAGATTTAGCCACGGTGTTTCTTAATTCGTGACTAAGCAAATGCATTGCCACGGACAAGATGTATGTCGTGGCTAAAAAAAATATTTGCCACGGAACAAGGCGTGGCTAGATATACTTTCGCCACGGGTCTGATATAGTTCGTGGCTAAGTTAATTATTAGCCACGGTTGTTGCGAAATTCGTGGCGCAAATGACTTTTTGTCACGGGAAAGCTTTTCCCGTGGCATAAAATTTTTCTAAATTATTGAAAGAATTTTTTCCCGTGGCTAAGCAAAACTAAGCCACGAATTATCAATTTTCGTGGCATAAATCGTGGCCCAAGTGTCAGTTTGTTGTAGTGGTTGGCTATGAACACAAGAAGCTACGGGAGGAATAATGAAAGGGGAGGAAGCTCTAGAAATGTTTCTTCCATGGAAGATTCTCATGGCTCTCAAAATCACAAACTCATGCAAGAAATGGGTGAACTCAAAAGCTTGGTATCCAACTTGGTTGTCAACAAAAGTAGCTCATTTTCTCAACACCCCGAATCACTTGAATGTTCTTATTGTGGAGGTGAACATGCTACAAATACATGTTACATCATGATTGAGCAAGGAGCCACAATGGAGAGTGTCAATGCCATGGGGTATGGGAATTACAATGCTAGAAACCCAAGTGGTGGAGGAATGTATAACCAAGTGGGAAATCGTGATCTTTTGGGGTGGGGAGGAGACAAATCAAAGAGTTTTGAAAATGGCCAATTCAACCACTTGAGAGCCCAAAATCCAACCCAAAACCAAAACTCAAATTTCAACCAAAATCCCCAAAGAAATTTCAACAACCCAAGACCCAACAACTCAAATTTTCCAAATAATTCTCAACCCCAAAGACAACCCAACCAAAATCCAAATCAAGGGAATTCTTCTTCTCAAGGGAATTTGAGTGACATCTTGCAAACACTTCTTGCCAATCAAGAGAAGGATAGGGAGGAGGCAAGGAGGGATAGAGAGGAAGCAAGGAAGGATAGGGAGGCTAACAACCTTAGGGTGAACAACTTGGAACCCCAACTATCCCAAATGGCCTCAAATTTGTCAAAATCCCAAGCCTCAAGCTCCACAAGATTCCCATCTCAAACCATTCCCCCACCAAGGGAAAATGCTAGTGCCATGACATTGAGGGGAGGCAAAGAGTTGGAAGTACACCCCCTTGGCAAAGGAAAGAAAAAGATGAAGAATATTGAGATGGAAACCATTGAGATTGAAGACCAAGGAGAATTGGTGGTTGGTCAAGAAGAGATATCAAAGAATGAGAAAGGGGGATCCACAAGCAAGGACCCAAAGGGAGACACTTCAAGGAAGAGCAAGGACACTATTGAAGATGATGAAGTGGAGGAGTACATACCGGAAGTCCCATTTCCTAGTGCTTTGATAAGCACAAGGAAATATGCCAAGGAGAATGACTTATATGAGACTTTCCGGAAATGTGGGGTTAACATTCCTCTTCTTAACTTGTTGAATAGTGTCCCTAGGTATGCAAAGTTTTTGAAAGAACTTTGCACACCTAGGAGAAATCCAAAGAAGGGAACCCATAAGGTTAGGGTGAGTGAACATGTGGCGGCCATTTTCAAACAAAATTTACCAAAGAAATGTGGAGACCCGGGCATGTTCACTATTCCTTGCACTATTGGGGGGAAAAGTTTTAAACGTGCCATGCTAGACCTTGGGGCTTCTATAAACGTCATGCCTTTATCTATTTATAAGACCCTAGGTTTAGGACCTTTGTCTAAGACCGGGGTAGTCATTCAACTTGCCGATAGGTCTAGTGTTTACCCCAAGGGCATGGTAGAGGATGTACTAGTGGAAGTCGATAATCTTGTCTTTCCGGCGGATTTCTACGTCTTATATATGGAATCTAGCTCTAGTGCCACCCCTCTCCTTCTTGGTAGGCCGTTTATGAAAACTTCAAATACCAAGATCGATGTTTCAAACGGGTGCTTGACTATGGAGTTTGCAGGGAAAAGATTAACTTACAATATATATGACTCCATGAGGCACCCGAGTGACCATCAATCTTGTTTCTTCTTGGATATTTTTGAGCCATTAGTGAATCAAATGTATAAACTTTGTGATAGAGACCCACTCGAGGTAGCTTTAACTAACCCCATGGAAGAGGAAGGTTTGCGTTTGTTGTTGGACTTTGATGTGCAGGAATGTCTTGGAGACTTGGAAAGGGAAGAGCCAATAGAAACATATGAGGAGATCAACGTCATAGAGATGCTAAAAACAGGGCAAGGCAGAGCTCGACGCAGCCTGCGTCACACGACGCAGCCTGCGTCACTGGACGCAGCCTGCGTCCTGCACTGGCTAACTTGTCCGAGTTGTTTGCTTTGAGTATTCCACTCCACAAGCCCCTCCCTTCCATTATCCAACCTCCTAAGGTCGAGTGGAAGACCCTCCCAAGCCATTTAAAGTACATCTTTCTAGGGGACAAGAACACCCTACCACTTATCATTTCAAGCACACTCACCGAGGACCAAGAAGGCAAATTGGTATCACTACTTTAAAAGCATAAGGAAACATTTGGGTGGAGCATAGCGGACCTAAAAGGGATAAGCCCGGTGACTTGCATGCACAAGATACGACTTGAAGTGGATGCCAAACCGGTCCGACAACCCCAAAGGAGGCTCAATCCACCCATGGCGGAGGTAGTGCAAGACGAGGTAATTAAGCTATTGCAAATGGGTATCATTTTCCCTATTTCCGACTCTCGTTGGGTTAGCCCAACTCAAGTCATACCCAAAAAGGGAGGAGTGACGGTAGTCAAGAATGCACAAGGAGACTTGGTCTCCACCCGACCACAAACCGGTTGGAGAGTGTGTATTGACTACCGCCGCTTGAATGCGGTATCATTGAAAGACCATTTCCCGCTACCATTTATTGATCAAATGTTAGAAAGATTAGCGGGGAAAGCTTTCTATTGTTTCCTTGACGGTTACTCGGGGTATTTTCAACTTCCAATCGCACCCGAGGACCAAGTCAAGACCACATTCACATGCCCATTTGGTACATTTGCTTATCGTCGTATGCCCTTTGGTTTGTGTAATGCACCGGGAACTTTTCAACGGTGCATGTTGAGTATTTTCTCCGACTATGTAGAACGAATCATAGAAGTATTCATGGACGATTTCACCGTCAATGGGGACTCCTATGATGCATGTCTAAAACACCTTGCTCTTGTCTTAGAGCGATGCCAAGAGTCTCATCTCATTTTAAACTCCAAAAAATGTCATTTCATGGTGACTAGTGGCATCGTTTTAGGACATGTAGTGTCGGAAAGGGGGGTTGAGGTGGATAAGGCTAAGGTTGACATTATCAAAACCTTACCTTATCCCTCTAACACCCGAGACATTAGGTCTTTTCTAGGACATGCCGGGTTCTACCAGAGATTTATTAAGGATTTTTCCAAGATTGCTAACCCTTTATGCAAGCTTTTGCACAAAGAAGCGGAATTTGTTTTTGATGACAAATGTAGGAAAGCTTTCAATGACTTGAAGGAGAGATTGGTCACCGCACCAATTATTCAAGCACCACGATGGGATCTTCCATTTGAGATCATGACCGATGCACGTGACTATGCATTGGGAGTGGTTTTGGGTCAAAAGAGTGACAAGGGACCCCATGTGATCCAATATGCTTCTACCCTCTTGAATGATGCTCAAAAGAACTATTCCACGACGGAGAAGGAATTCCTTGGTGTGATTTATGCTCTAGAAAAATTCCGATCTTATCTCTTGGGCACAAAGGTGATCATCTACACCGATCATGCCGCCATTAGATACCTTGTGGCAAAGAAGGATGCAAAGCCAAGGTTGTTGAGATGGATTCTTCTTCTAAGTGAGTTTGATGTGGAAATAAAAGACAAGAAAGGGGTGAAGAATGTGGTGGCGGATCATTTGAGCCGGCTAAACCATGAAGGAAGACCATCATGCCCTCTTGAGGAGGTTGAAGGAGGTCTCCCTCATGAGTCACTTTATGCTATACAAGTGGAGGAGCCATGGTATGCTACCATGGTCAACTATTTGGTGACAAAGCGGCTCCCAAGCCATTTCTCTTCTCATCAAAAGAGCAAAGTCAAATCCGATGCCAAGTACTATACATGGGATGATCCTTACTTGTGGAAGTTTTGCCAAGATCAACTTGTGAGAAGATGTGTGCCCGAGAGTGAGATCCCTTCCATCTTACATCATTGTCATGACTATGCTTGTGGAGGACATTTTGGGCCACAAAGAACCGCTAGAAAAGTGCTTGAATGCGGTTTCTTTTGGCCAAGCCTTTTTAAATATGCCCACAAATTTGTTAAGACTTGTGACCGATGTCAAAGGGTGGGGAATTTGACAAAGAGAAATGAGATGCCACAACAACCTCTTTTATATTGTGAGATCTTTGATGTGTGGGGAATTGACTTTATGGGCCCTTTTCCAAATTCCGGTGGTTATTTGTACATCCTCTTGGCGGTAGACTGTGTGTCAAAATGGGTTGAAGCCATTCCTACCCGCACCGATGATGCCAAGGTAGTAGCCATTTTCATTCAAGAGAACATATTCTCTCGGTTTGGCTTTCCAAGGGCTATCACTAGTGATAGGGGACCCATTTTTGCAACAAGGTGATTGGAGGCCTTCTCAAGAGGTATGGGGTGAATCATAAAATTTCCACGGCCTACCACCCACAAACAAACGGGCAAGCCGAACTCTCAAACCGTGAAATTAAAGGAATACTTGAAAAGACGGTGAATCCGGATAGAAAGGATTGGAGTAAGAGGCTAGTTGATGCATTGTGGGCATATAGGACCGCTTTCAAAACCCCCATTGGCATGTCCCCATTCCGTCTCATCTATGGCAAGGCTTGCCACCTCCCCGTGGAGGTTGAGCACAAAGCCTATTGGGCTATCAAATCTTTCCAACCAAAACCAAGATGAGAGCGGTATGCACCGGAAGCTTCAATTACAAGAACTTGAAGAAATTCGCCAAGATGCTTATGAGAACTCTTCCATCTACAAAGAGAAAACAAGAAGATGGCATGATGGGATGATAAACCGTAGAGTTTTCAAGGAGGGTGATAAAGTTCTTGTGTTCCAAAACCGATTTAAGCTCTTCCCGGGCAAATTAAGGTCAAGATGGTTTGGACCTTACACCGTCAAGAAAGTGTTTACTCATGGAGCTATTGAAGTGGAGGGGCCCGGGGATGGAAAGCTCCTCAAAGTGAATGGCCACCGTCTCAAGCACTACTTCCAAGGATGTACCCGGGAGGGGGAAGAAGAGGTCTTGCTTGAAGACCCCATTTATCAAAGTTGAAAAGCTTGAAATAGCTAAGTCGAGCCATCGACTCTAAATAAACGGCAAAACATGTACATACTCTATCCTTGTGAATATTTCTTTGAAGTTTCTTTGTTAAATCTTAGCATTTAAGTTGTTTTAAGTTAGTTAGACATTGCATCAAACAAAATTTTTTGAAGTTACTAACGGTTTTGTGAAGTTTTGCGAGTTTTTGGCCGCCTCGGGATGCGTGCCACGGATAAAAAGTTCGGGAATCGATGGAATTTGGATATTGGAGGTTATTATGGGCCATTGGAGTGAAATTGCAAGTATAGGGGTGTTTGGAGCACTTAGCAAAAATTTTGCTAAGTGAAAAAAGCAAGAACCACCGGCAGTGAAGGACGCAGCCTGCGTCGTAGGACGCAGCCTGCGTCGTAGGACGCAGCCTGCGTCGTAGGACGCAACCTGCGTCGAGTGCAGATTTCAGTTTATTCTTCAGCCTTTGCCCGTGTTCTTCATAAAACAAAACCCCATCTTCTTCTTTGCTTTTCACGACAAACACACCAAACCCAACCCCCAATCCCTCAAAAATCCATCTTTCTCACTCAAATCTTCCAAAACCTTCATCAAAATCAATCCCAATCTTCTCCCTAATCATTATTCTACGCTCAATAACCCCAAAATCAATCTCACTCACCCTCAAACTCAGAAAATCCGTCTTAAACAACCCTAGATTTTTTCCCTAAAATTCGTTTTTCGGGTCTTTTGCTGGGTTTTTAAGGCTAATTGTCGAATTCCTACCTATTTCTAATCATCAAGGAACTTGAATCTTGTGGAAAAGCAAAGGTATAACTTCATACTCGACTTTTTCATCAATCTTCAAGTTTTTGCTCGAATTAGGCTAGCTCTAGTCTTAGGTTGAGTTCCCCTTTCCCCTTGCTTGATTGTGTAGTTAGGATTGGATAAAGTTTTCTGAGTAAGGTAAAGAAATTCAACAAACACTAGCTTTTTGAGGTGTAGAAATTGTTGCTCACCAAGTGTTTGTTGAATTGCTTGAGTGAAAAATTTTTCGAGTGATTGCTTGTTATTGTTGTAGTGTGTTGTTTGTTACATTTTGCAGATATGGCACCAAAGATCTCTAAGTTGTTTGGCAAAGGGAAAAATAAGAGGGTCGCGGTGAGTGAGCCCGACACCGAGGTAGAAGCGGTGTTTATGGGCTATGAGAGGATGCAAGCTCAGTATAAGAAAATTTGGGATCAAATATCCACTCACCCTCTTGTAGCAACCAAATTCTTTTGCCCAACCACCCTCCATGCCTTAGGCATGTTCAACTTGACAAGGGACATGCTAGCTAAAGTAGGGCTAGAGGCTTATCTCGAGCCAAACTCCTGGGATTACACCTATAGGAGTTTTGCATACGAGTTTCTAGCAACCTTGTCGGAGTTGGATGTGCCCGAAGGTGAGGAGAAAGCCTACCGATTCCGATTGAACCAAACTTGGCATGAAGCCCCAACTTCCGAAATCCGTCAAATCCTAAAAATCACCAAGCAACCGGTAGACATTAGATGCCCAAGGGGCAAAATGCACCAGATGTGGGATAACATTGCCGATGACCATGGCCCGTCTAAGGATGCCAAACTGTCAGCCATCACCCACCCCGTACTCCGCCTAATTACTAGGTTCCTTACCACCATTTTCAACTCCGCGGGAGAACCCACCAAAGTGCCGGAGAAGATCCGGCTATGTTTGTGGACTATGCTTCCGGAGGGGGTAGGGATCCCGGATTGGGCCGATTTGTTTTTGAGAGCTTGCATCAAGCATAGGCAAAAATCGGCAAGGGCAAGCATCCATTGTGGGGGGGTGATTTCTTTCTTGGTGAGGCATTATGAGGGGGGCATCGGTAATGATCAAGCGGTGAACATTTGTAGGGGGTTGACGAGGTACAACCGTCTTGGGCTAGAGGAAGTGCATATGTTTAAGACTAGCAAGGAGCAACCCTTAAAAGGGTTTTGGTTGGGAAGTGACGGGCTAAGCTACATGAAGTTGCCTAGACCTCAAAACAACCCTTTACCTAGAGGACCCGCGGCGTGGGATTTTGTTTGTCCTAGGGAGGAAAGTTTGGGGGTAAGTAGTGCGGAGGAGGAGGAGGAGGTAGAAGAAGTGCCTTTGAGGCAAAGGAGGGTAAGGAGAGAAGGTGGTGAGGGAAGTGAGCATTTGAGAGAGGAGATTGAGATCCTTGCAATTGAGCAAGGACCTTCCCAAACCACCAATTTTGAACAACAACAACAACAACAACAACAACAACAACAACCACCACCATTTCATTTCCAATCACCATTCCAAAGCCACCATGATACCGACACCCCCATGTTTGATGCGGAGGGTCGTTCTAGCACACCCGTGGAGCCATGGCAACAACAAATGGCTAACTATTTTGCTAGCACCAACGACGTCTTGGCACACATTAGTGGGAGGGTGGATGCCTCAAACACTTGGCAACAACTTCAAGGAGGTAGGCTTGAGACTTTGGATGATTGGCACAATGTTGTGGAGGAGAGGGAGAGATTGAGAGCGGAGGCCGAGAGGGCTCAAAGTGAGGAATGGAGGAGGATGCTAGACGGGCAAGAGGAAGCCCGCCTATGGAGAGAGCAACAAGATAAAAGATGGCGGGAACAAAATGAAATGTGGGCCACCCAAAATGCTTGGAGGGAGCAAGCTACGAGCCACTTTAACGTTCAAAATGAGCGCCACCACACCTATCTTCAAGACTCCTATGAGGATGCGGTGGCACATGAGGACGTCTATGGCTTAGCTAGCTCTCTCTTTGGGATGTCCATGCAACAAAACCCGGGCTACCCCTTTCCTTACACCCAAGCAACCCTTGATGAAGGCATGGAGCGAAGAAGGCGGATTAGAGAAGAAAGGGATAGGAGGAGAAACCGAGGAGGTGCCTCGGGGTCTTCTCCTTTCGACAATTGATGAGGTAACATTATTTTTCTCTCCTACAATGAGGACATTGTATATTCTAAGTGTGGGGGAGAAGATTGTACATAGTTAGTTTGTTTTTGATGCATTGTAATTTTTTTTTTTTTATGTCTTTATTTTGAAGAAAAAAGAAAAAAAAAAAGAGAAAAAGAAAAGAAAAAAATTGAAAATCCCGGCTAGGTGAAAACCCACAAGGGTGGGCAGCTAGGCAAGATTGGGAAGGTGGCCGAGGACGGAATGAAAACCCGAAAGGGCATTCCGGGCAAAATGAAGAATCGAGTTGCGAGCCACCAATGAGAGGAAAGGAAAAGCTAAGGTGAAAACCCGAAAGGGCACCTTAGGCAAAATGAGGGATTTTCAAGAAAAAAATGAAAAAAATGAAAAAAAAAATTTGAGCATAATTCTTCCTATGATGAGAATTTTTGGAGGAATAAGAAGGGAGTGATAAGGAGGAAATTTGGAAGGAGGCTAGCTTAGGATCCCATTTATTTTTATTTTTGAGTCACAAAACTTTGTTTCAAATTGGTGGATTTGTTTTGGTGGTCGCTTGGTTGTGCAAATTGTGAAGTTTGGGGCCAACCAAGTAACCATGATTTGCATTAGTGGAGTAATAAGAGGGTGATATAAGGAGTGGATTTGTATGGAGGTTGTTGAGAAAGACCATCTCGCTATGCCTTGGGATAAGGCAAAGATGGTCATACTACTTTTTTTGGAGCTATAAGGAGGGAGGAGTTGATTTGAGTCGGAGTAGGTGGCATGTCGTGTCTTTAGTCTTGAGGGATGATATAAGGAGGGGGAGTGAGAGAAGAGTGTCACAAGAATTGAGTCTTTTTGTTTTGTTTTTGTCATTGGTGGATTGTTTAAGAGGGAGTATAAGAAGGGTGTAGTGAGGGAAGAGAGGTCAATACTTCCACACACACTTTGTTGGGCTCGTGTCATTTGTGCTAATCTCGAGTTTACTCGGGACGAGTAAAAGTCCAAGTGTGGGGGTGTTTGACAACGTCAAATATTGTCGTGTCTAGTAGTATTTTTTAGAGTCTTTCGCTCTACTTTTTACGGGTCATTAGTTTTATTTTATGTTAATTTTAGTTTTTGTAATAATGATAGTATTTAGTACTTTAAGTCAATTTTGAGAGTTAAATTCCGTAAAGTCAATAAAAGTCAAACCCGAAAACCCGAGACCCAAAACCCGGAAATTTTGAATGGGCTAGCAATGAATCATCAAGGTATGAAGACCAAGCCCAATGGGTCAATGGAAGTCAAGGCGGGGTCAATATCCATGGGGTCAACGAAAGTCAAGAAGGAAAACAAGGCAAAAATCCGGCAGTGCTCGACGCAGCCTGCGTCGTAGGACGCAGCCTGCGTCGTAGGACGCAGCCTGCGTCATCTCTCAGCACGGGTTTTTCTCATTTTCTCGTCTTGTCTTTTGGAAGCCCACCTTTCAAGGCCCCTAGGTTTGCGGACCAAGGGTATAAAAGAAGAAATATGAAGAAAGAGAAGGGGATCAAGCATTCAACATACAACATTATATTTTCCTTAGCATTTTCTCTACTTTGTTCTTCAAGTTTGGCTCTTGTAATTGGTTATTATTTAGAAATTGGGTGTATTATGAAGACTATGGGTAGCTAATCCTCTTTTGCTTAGTGTAATTTGAACAAGTTCTTCCCTTTTAGCATTGTAAGGCCTTTTTAATCTTTCCTTCTCTATTTAATTCCATTTTCCTATGTTTGAATTTAATAGTCGAATGAATTGTTGTTAAGACTAACCATCTTAGTAATTGTTTGTTTGATTAAATTGCTTTGTCTTGATGAATTTGGTTGATTTGTCTTGATAATTGTTGAAGCAACTTGAAAGATTGTAACTTTGGTTTAAAAGTTGGAATCTTTTGAGTGGAATTTGGATTATTGTGTATTTATGACATGGTTTAATGTTTTATTACATGATTCTAGCATGCTTCATTGGGTTGTGCTTAAAGCTTGCATCTTTATTTATACTTATGTTTGAATAAGTATGGGTTTAGTTGTATTGAGTCATTTATGGATGGTTTAATTCATTGGTGGCTAGTTTTTAGAAGTTTGTAGTAGATAATTAGAGAAAGGAAGGAAGGAAAGGTCTTTACTTTGTTAATTGTGGGGGAACTTGGGATAATTGCACTAAGTTATTTCTCAATATTTGAATCTTTGAGTATTTAGTTGTTGTTAGTAATCTTAGACTTGATAATCAATTCTCATGAAAAACTTTCTCCATTTGTGTTTTTCCTACATGTTTTCCATTGTGAATATCATAGTTTGTAAGTAATTCTAGTCTTTGTTTCAATTAGTGTTTTAAATTGTGGTTAGATTAATAAATTTGTTTAATCGGTTTTTAGCAAGAGTCTAGATTAGATTTTTAGCATTCATCGCCTTCCCTTGGGTTCGATCCTTGTCTTACCCTTACTACCCTTTACTTAGGTTGGTTTGAGTCTAGATTTGGCTTTATAAACTGTTATTTGATTTAGCTAATTTGCGGATTTAACGACACCGTAAAATAAGCTCGTCACATATTTACTCAAAAAGAGTTGAATATGAGGCAAAGAAGATGGTTGGAATTGGTGAACGATTATGATTTTGAATTGTTGTACCATGAAGGGAAGGCTAATGTTGTTGCCGATGCTCTTAGTAGGAAAGCTTCTCATGCTTCTCATGCTATGCATGTATTACCCGATGATCTTTGTGCCGAGGTTCGAAAGTTGAAGTTGGAATTCGTGGAGCGTGGATTTGTTCATGTTGGTGCTATGACTGCTGAACCTGTGTTTCTCCGTGAGATCCGCGAAAGCCAAGTTGACGATCTTACCTACAAGTCTATTCAAGCCAAGCTTCTTGAAGGTAAAGCTAAAGATTTCAAGTTTGATGATGAAGGTGTTCTTCGTTTCCATGGCCGTTTATTTGTTCCTAATGCTCTTGATTTGAGGAAGCGAGTTCTTGATGAAGCTCACCTTTCCCCTTATTCTATTCACCCCGGTAGTGATAAGATGTACAAAGACTTGAAGCTACAATTTTGGTGGCCGAACTTGAAGGGTGATGTTGTATCTTATGTTGGAAGATGTCTTACTTGCCAACAAGTGAAGATTGAACACAAGAGGCCCGGTGGATTGCTGCAACCTTTGGATATTCCTCTGTGGAAGTGGGAATCTATTTCTATGGATTTTGTTATGGCTTTGCCGAGGACCGTTGGAGGTAAAGATGTCGTTTGGGTTGTTGTTGATCGATTAACCAAGTGTGCTAGATTTATTCCGATCAAAGAAACTTGGAGTTTGGATCGACTAGCAAAAGCTTATGTTGATGAAATTGTTAGATACCATGGCGTTCCTAAGGAGATTATATCCGACCGAGATCCGAGATTTTGTTCGAGATTTTGGAAAGCTTTGCAAGAAGCCATGGGTAGTAAGTTGTTGATGAGTACCGCCTTTCATGCTGCTACGGATGGTCAGTCCAAGAGGACTATTCAGACTTTAGAAAACTTGCTTAGGGCTTGTGCTCTTTCCAATCTAGTTGGGAAAAGAGTCTACCGTTGGTGGAGTTTTCTTACAACAACAGTTATCATGCATCTATCAAGATGACTCCTTATGAAGCTCTTTATGGAAGGAAATGTCGGAGTCCTATATGTTGAAATCAATTGAGTGACAATCGTGATTTAGGCCCCGATGTTCTTGTTGAAACCATTGATAATGTGAAGGTCATTCGTGATAGAATGAAAGCCGCTCAAGACCGTCAAAAGTCTTATGCCGATATCCGAAGAAGGCCGTTTGAGTTTGAAGTTGGAGATAAGGTGTTCTTGAAAGTATCTCCAATGAAGGATGTTAAACGGTTTGTTGTTAAGGGTAAATTGAGCCCGAAATACATTGGACCCTTTGATATTGTGAAAAGGATTGGGGCCGTTACTTATAAGTTGGATTTGCCCCCGAATTTGGCTATGGTTCATAATGTATTCCATGTTTCTCAATTGAGAAAGTATGTAAGTGATCCAAGCCATGTCTTTTAAGTTGAAATGCCCGAGCTTGAACCGAATCTATCCTTTGAAGAGAAACCGATTCGTATCCTAGACCGCAAGGATAAGAAGTTGAGAAGTAAGGTGGTTCCTTTAGTGAAAATCTTGTGGAGATGTGCTAATGTTGAAGAAGAGACTTGGGAAACTGAAGCTTCTATGCGTAGTAAATATCCGAGTCTATTCGAGTAAGGTATTTTTCTTTCCCTTAATTTTCGAGGGCGAAACTTTTTAAAAGGTGGGGTGATTGTAACACCCGTAAATGTACCCTATTTTTATAGTGAAAATATTTTTACGGATACTTTTCAATGAAATTTAGTTTTAATCGTAAATTTAATTTTCCGAGTCGAATTTAGAATTTCCGAGTTCGTATTTGGAATTTCCGTGAGATTCCATGAGATTTCCGTCTTAAGGCGACTTTGACTTTTGTTGACTTTTTCCTTATACATCTCACACTACCACTTAACCTATTTCTTCACAACTCAAACACAACACTTACTTCTTCACTAAGAAACCATCAAAACCCTTGCCTCCATTTTGATCCAATCTTTGAATCGATTTATCTCCTTCGTTTCTCGCTCAAATTCTCGTAAGTTCGTCTCATTCTTCCCCTCTTAGCTTCCTCTATCCGTATTGATAATAAAATTACCGTCTTTCTCGCTTTTCAAACTTTCCGTCTTTCTCAAGGTGAAGTAAATTCATCTTTTATTAACTATTTTGTAGGTGGTGACCTTCAAGATCCCGACAAAGACTATTTCCTAATAGAAGAGAAGCTTGACGAGTAGTGAAGACGCAATAAGGTAACGGTGAAGGGTTACTCGATATCATTTACGTGTTTTACATGCTTTTTATGTTAGAATTCGTATTTAGAATACGATTAGAAAGCTTAGGATTTATGTTATTGATAATGATTGTTGTTAGTTGATGAATGTTGATGATGTATATTAATTGTTGATAATTATTAGAAGTTAAATATGAGAATTGAAAAGGATTGAGCAAGTGAAGGAAATTCACGGGTGAACTGGGGTTCCCAGCCGGGTGACCGGCCGCCGGTCTGCCTACCGGCTGGGAACACATCAGTAAGGGACTTGTGATTTTTATGTAGAGGTGCTCCTGGCCAGGGTACCGGCCGCCGGCCTCCAGACCGGCCTGGAACACATGCCCTGTTTTTGGTGATTTTTGGTTTTAGCTTGATGCGCGAGCCGGGGTACCGGCCGCCGGTCCACTGACCGGCCGGCAACACGGCTGCATATTTTTCCTATGATTTCTAAAATTCGTAATTTATAATAGTTCGCATGATTCGTTTATCGTATAATTTTACGTAGTGACTTATAAAATGAATGTTTTGGATGTATGATATTTTATTCGCTTGTATCACATGTTTTGTGACGGTTTTTGGTATGTCCTTCTTTGAGTCGGTTTTTACAAATGATACGGTTTGAGCACTATTTTGTCTTGTGCTTTGTGCTCTCATTCCCTTGGCTACCTCCACGTTCGTAAGGCTGGAATGTCAGAACGGGGAGGTATCCTACTGCTTAATTGCATGTGTAGTGGGCATACGACGACGTTGTTGAGAGTTGAACGCATTACGTTGATCGACGCGGCCGTCAAATGTTGTGTACTTGCGAGGTGGTGTTATTTGCATGTAGCGTACCGCTTGTTATGAGGCTTGAGCTCTTTTCCGCCTCTTTTGTGAATTATTCTACCGAATTTGGGGTACTCGGCGTCATTTGATTGACCGAGTCTTGGATGCGAAATGTTTATCGCATGTCGAACTGGAAAAAGCAATTCCGGGATTCTGGCCAGATTTAGACTAGGACCGTATTATTATCGTCGTCCTACCGGAGGAAATTAGTGCACATATACGAAATGAATTGAATCGTGTATGCGTTCAGGGAAATGTCTTATTCCGTGGCTGCCTTTTAATCATACTTGCCATATACACGGTGCTAGTGCGTTTCATTTACCGTGAGAGATGTCGTCTTTGAGTTGTTATGATTGGTTGAATGATTATATGATTGATCATTGGATGACTTGGCATGGTTTGGTTGTCGAGTCTCAATCTTATCAAACTTATACCGCTATCGGTGAGATGTAAGCCCTAGTGAGCGTATTCAGTTGCCTAAGAGTGTCTTCCCCGAGTCTTTGTATAACATGATGGATTCGGACTTGTAACTCTTATGCTCTTATCATTATATATTGATTTTCCTATCTATCCTTATCGTATTTCACATGTATATCTATATATGCATGCTTCTACTTTTGTATTTCTTTCTATGTACGTTTAATGTGATATAGCTGGGAGAACCCGGAGTTACTCCCCACTGACTGTGGCGTTCATGTTTTTCATGAATGAACAGGTTGCTTGATTTGGATGGCTTTTTGCTTATGCTATTTTGGGTTCGGGTGTAAGCTAGCGGGCGTTGTCCCTGGAAGATTCACCTCTAGTCGTTAATTAGCTAGTTTTCTAATCACTTTGACATTGTTAACATTTTGAGAGACTACGTATTTCCGCATGTATAAAGGTTTTTAAAACACCGTATTTCCGCTTATTATATCACATGCTTGTATGTTTTATTTCCGCATTCGCGAGGGTTGTCACAAAACTCATCTCAAATTACGAGATGTTACATGATACCGTACTCAGCAAAACCAATCTTTTCGATCTTTCAAGAAAAAATAGACGGTTTCTTGCGGATTCACTCATATACTCATGAGTGATTAAAAAGTAAGTTTTTTAAATATTTAAAGAAGTACAAACACTCAGTCAAATTATGAAACATGTATGCATTCTAATGAGATGATAAGTTTCCCAACTAATACGCATTCGCAATAAAAGAACAAAGTACATGTATCAAGGACAATAAGGGAGCGAGGTTAATGGGTGAAGGTATAGAAGTGGGTTGTGCCACGGCACGTATGAGAATGTGGGGCTAAGACCGGTAGTCGCGGCGACATTTACCAAACTAATTCTACAATATTGAGCACAAATTAAAACCGAAATAGATAAATCATATTTTTAATACTCCGCATTTCTATGTGTTGGGGGCTCAGCTGAGTAGGTCTTACTCGACGGCCGAGTATAGGCTACTCGGCCGAGTGGATTTGATGATGTCTTAAGTTGTGTTCTGAACTCGCGTACTCGGCCGAGTGATATTGACACTCGACCGAGTAAGTCGTACTCGACCGAGTACATGTTGTACTCGAACGAGTAAGACGGATTTAGAGGGTGATTCGGACGGTTGATTAACGGTTATTAAGAGGAGTTAGTTTCATCAGTTTACGCTTCTTGATTTCCAAAACCCTATTCTCCCAAACTCTTCCTAATTCCTCAAGAAACCCTTGATCATCTCGTGTCAGATTTGATCTTTGATATGTCAATTAGTTGCTTTAGTAAGTGTTCTTGATTATGATTTGATAGTATTGCGTTTATAACCCTAATTGAATTGGGAAAAGGGGATTGTGATGTTTATTATATGATTATGGATTGTATAGGAGAGGACTTCATAGAATAATGCTTTTGACTTGCTTGCTATTCACGGAAATTGCAATAAGGTAGGGTTTCCCTACTCAGTATTTGTGTTTCTTATTGATGAAATGATATTGTTATTGTGATATTGATGATGTTGTGATTGTTGATATTGATGATGGTCACTATTGTGACGATGATGGAGTTTGGGGTGTTGTGATGGTTATTATGGTTACTATGGTTTGGTGATTACGTTGGGAGACGGATCACACCCTGATTTCGCCCCGTAGTTATCCCGCTACGTGGGGCATGTGCACATTAATGTTCCGGGTTTGTCTTGCTGCGGTGAGATGGAATTTCGACACCTGTGGCTGCGGTACAGGGTCAATTTGTGGTTTTGTAGAGCATGGATGGTAACCAAAGTCTACTGAGGTGTCTGCAGTAGTGGCCCTCCGGTTTCTCTTCTCCTTGTGCTTATCTTGTGCATTGGTATATGCAAACACTGACCCTTTACTGTTTTACAAAACTGCTGTGATCCATTAGGGGATGGTCAGCAGGTGATCCCAGGTAAACGATAGCGTTGCGTGGGTACGAGGATAGGATCACCATGTTGAGTTTAGTTTCCGCTTATTAGTCTTGGAGTCTTGAACATTGTTATTTAGTAATAGTACTTTTTCTTGTGTTGAGTTTGGATAATTGGTCAGATGGTATCCCATCTGTTTAGGGTTTCTGTATTGACATTGAAACATTGATTTATAAACATTATTTCTTTATTGCTTGTTTTAATATATACTACCTCGGGCAACCGAGATGGGAGTACTCTCATGGGCTAAGGGGGTCTTATAAGGCACCTTGGTGTATGGGGTGTTACAATCTTAATCCTTGACAACACAAGAGATATATTGATAGTACTCTCTAAAAAATGCATTAGACTCTAGAAAATTCTCTTTCATTATCCTTAAAAAATTAAATGAATCAACTAGTGTTTTCTTCCTCTTTTATTTTTTCCTTTTTTGTTCCTTTTTTTTTTCTTTTCCTTTTCCTTTTCCTTATCATTTTTTTTTTCTTTTCTATTGCTTCATAATACTTTCTTAAAAAAGGGAATAATTGACACAACTTGTAACACCTCCATTCACCTAGGTGCCTTACAAGACCCCCATAGAACATGGAAGTGCTACCATCTCGGTTGCCCGAGGTAGTATATATCAAAACAAGCAAAAAACAAAAAAATGCTTTATTTAATAAATATTTTAACTCAATTACATGTCCTCAAAACAGACGGCATACCGTCTGACCAAATCCAAAGTTAACAATATTAAAGTATTTTAAAATAACTAATCAATGGATATGACTCCAATGCTAAACGGAATCTAAACATGACATGGTGATCCCATCCTCATCCCAAGGTAGCGCTATATATTACCTGTGATCACCTGCTCACCATCCCCAATGGATCACATGAATTTTGAAAAACAATAAGGGGTCAGTATTCGCATATACCGACCAACATATAAGATAAACACAAGGTAAAGAGAAACCGGAGGGCCACCACAGCGGTTACATCAGTAGACTCAGGTTATCATCCATACTTTACAAAAACAACTAATTGACCCTGGACCGCAGCCACATGTGTCAGACTTATATCTCGTCACAGCAAGATAACCCGGAACATTAATGTGGACATCCCCCCACGTGGCGGGATAACCACGGCGGCGAACTCGCGGTGTGACCCATCTCCCAACGGGATCACCAAACCATAGTAACCATCGAAAACAACCCCAATCTCCATCATTGTCACATATTAATAATCACAAATAACAATCAACAATCTCATGCCATTAATTAGCAATGAAAATACTGAGTAGGAAACCCAACCTGAAGCAAATCCGATAATATGCAATCACAATCAAAATCCTTCTCTTATAAAGTCTCCTCCTAAACAATCAATGATCATATAATCAATACCAACATATTCACTTTTTCTCTCAATTCCATTAGGGTTTAATAACAATACATACCAGTCACAAAGTAAAGATACATACCAATGCAATCATCATAGCAGCGATAGATCGGATCCGGCACGGAAAGATTAAGATTGTTTTTGAGGAGTTAAAGAGAGTTTTTAAGAGAGAAAACTAGGTTTTACTATGAAACGTAATTGTGATTATGAATCTTAACTCCTCTTATAAATCCTTAACCAATTGTCAAACAAATCATCTAAACATGACGTACTCGATCAATTACAACATGTACTAGGTCGAGTGCCGATATCGCTCGGCCGAGTACGCGAGATCAGAACAACGTTCTAGACATCAGCCAATTCCACTCGGCCGAGTAGCCTCTACTCGGCCGAGTACACTATGTACCCGGTCGAGTAAGCCTTACTCGCCCGAGCCCCCAACACATAGAAATACGGAGTATTACAGTCCTCCCTCCTTAAGAACGAACTTCATCCTCGAAGTTCACAAATCATACACTCTTACCACACAAACGCCCCTACTAACTATCAACAGAAGACACAACACAACAACACATATGCTAAATATATGTTACAACAAAACACATAACATGTGATAACCCTCGCGATAGCGGTAATAAAACATAACAAGCATGCGATTTATATAGTGGAAAATACGATATTTTGAAACTTTTTACATGCCAAAAGAAAAGTACGAGGAATGTCAAATAAATACAAACTAAAATATAATATACTACAAAGAGACGTAGTCTCTCAAAACGTTATCAAATAACAAAGTTGTTTAGCTAAACTAGCTAAGAAACGTCTAGGGGTGAATCGTCGAGGCCAACGCCCGCTGGCTCACACCCGAACCCAAAAAGACAAGAAAAATCCATCTAAGCAACCTGTTCATCCATGAAAACATGAACGCCACAGTCAGTGAGGAGTAACTCCGGATTCTCCCAGCCATATCACAAATAACATACTTAAACGGTAATACCCAAGTTGAAGCATGTATATATATATATATATACATGTGAATTACGAGAAGTATAAATAAGCATTTCAATATATAAAGATATAGGCGTATGAGGTACAAACTGTAAGCATCAGATTTAAGACAAACTCGGGGAAGACACCCTTAGGCAACTATATACTTACTAGGGCTTACATCTCACTGTTAGCGGCATATACTTAATAAGATAGAGACTCGACATATAAACCACGCCAAGTCATCCAACGGTCACAAATAACCAACATATAAACATCCATCCAAACATACGAATATGGTAACATAATCTCACGGTAAATGGCACGCACTAGCATCATGTACAATAACAAGACAGGTCAATGGGAGCCCACAGAATAATACGTTTCCCGGAACCGTATACGATAAGACGTTTCGTATACTCATGACCTAGACAAACATGTTCACGGGATAAGACGTTTCCTGGAATTGTGTACGATAAGACGTTTCGTACACACAAGACTCTAATCCTCTCAATAGGACGACGATAATAATACGGTCCTAGTCTAAACCTGGCCAGACTCTCGGGATAAGACATTTCCCAATTCGACATGTGGTATGACGTTCCACATCCAAGACTCGATCATACAAAGACGTCGAGTACCCCAAATTCGGCTAAACCACACGAAAGAGGCGGAAAGAGATCTATAGTCAAAAGTCAATCTAGTACGCTACATGCAATGACACCACCTCGCAAGGATACAATATTTGACGGTCAGGTCGATCAACGCATTGCGTTCGCCTGCTAACAACGTCGTCATATCCCCACTAAACAAATCCACAACGGCATCACAGTTACACTTCACTTCTCCGACATTTAAGTCTAATGGTTATAAAGTATGGCCGGGGAAATGAGAGTTCAAAGCACTTACGATTAGTGCTCAAATCAAAACATATGTAAAACCGACTCAAAGAGGGACATATCATAAACTGTCACAAAACATGTGATATAAGCGAATGGAATATCATATATTCTAAACATGAATATATAATGCTATTACGTAAATTTATACGATAAACGAACCGTACGAATGATTATAAATGAGAACATAAGAAAAGAATTAGAAGAAGGTTCCAGGTGGTGCCAGCCGGACAAAGTGACCGGCCGCCGGCTACCCGACTGGCACTTCCGCAACATTTGGAAACCATTAAAAATACAGGGTGTCCCAGCCGGTCAGGGGGACCGGCAGCCGGCTACCCGGCTGGGACCATATGCCATATGAGAAAACGAAGAAGGAAATATAGGGTGTCTCAGCCGGCCGGTCGGCCGGTCGGTAGGCTGAGACTAACACAATACAAAATATACTTTGAAATACCATTTTCAAGTCAGCCACGTCCCAGCCGGTCGGCTGACCGGCGGTCGGTCAGCCGGCTGAGACCAACTTTACACGAAAATCATCACTCATCACCAATGAACATCAACAAACAACAACCTTCATCAAGAAACACAAATTTCTATGACTACTCATCCTATTCCAAATACTTTTACTAACATCAAAAACACATTAAATCACGTATTGATATCGAGTAACCCTTCACCGTTACCTTTTTGCGTCTTCAATCCTCGTCTAGGTCCTCCCTACTAGGTAGTAATCTTTGTCGAGGTCTTGAAGGTCTCCAGCTACAATTAGACAACAAAAGATGAATATAATTCACCTTTGAGAAAGACGAATAAATTAAAAAGTGAGAAAGACGGTAATTTTATTATCGAATAAGATAGAGGACGATAAGAGGGGAAGATTATGACAAAAATTAGCGGATTTGAGTATGGAACGAAGGAGTAGTGATGATCTTGAGCTTGATCAAAAATGGAGCTTAGGTTTTGGTTACTTGATGAGGAAGAAGGAGTAAGTGGACAAGAATGAGGGAGTTAGGGTTTAAAGGGGATATAAGGGGATATAAGGGTGAGTAAGTGAAAAAATATGGAAAAAGCCCAAAAGCGGCTTAAGGCGTAACTCACACCGAAATTCGAGTAAAGTCCAAATACGAACTCCGATTTGCTAAATTAGACACGGGAAACTAAGTTCTAGACTAAATCTAAAATTACGCTGAAAAGTATCCGTATAATATTTTTAAAGTACAAATAGGGTACATTTGCGGGTGTTACATAACAACACATATGCTAAACATATGTCACAACACAACAACACTACGCAAACAATGACGCAAAGACTGTACGAATAACATATCAACTCCGAACAACCAACACCCTTCTTAAAAATGAAATTCGTCCCCGAAGTTCACACCCTCATTACCAACAAGAAAAACCAAGCAGTCACACGAGCATTAGCACCTTCACATATCAAGGGTACCCCCACTGACCATCACAATCCGATAAAATATCATAATCCAAAAATATCAACAATAGATACATCGACAAGACATTCGAGCAAACACCATCAAATGCCACCATCGAAATTTTCACATCCTACCGACATCACACCCACCCAAGTACTCCAACTCTTTAACAATACCTACCAACACTCACCTGATCATATCAAACTCAACCTCTCAACAAGACCTAGCACCTGATCCACCACGAGTTACTCACAACCTCTCACACCATTTTACAACATAATACTCCTTAACTTCCACCACCATACCAAACATTAATACCAAAACTTATCGTCGTGCAAAATAGTTATATCCTTTCACATTACCCAATACCGATCATCACCGAATAACTAAGACCACAACGCCACACTCATGCTTATAATAATACCTCAACTGCACAACTGATTAACAACAATTCACCCAAATTTTATCAATCAAATCACCATATGGTCTAAATATTCCATAAAACCCAGTCTCGACAAAGAGACAACCCGCTCTCCTCAAATGCTGCTACGCCCTCTAACCCCATTCTTCATTAACTCTTACCTATTTACTTTATTGTCATCATCCCGTCTCACATAAAATCCCCTAATACTCTAATACCAACACTGCCAATTATACGACAACCCCAACATCATTTAATTCTCACATCACCTAAAATCCACCCAAAAATCCTCAACATGGAACATTAGTTCAATCATTTACCACGATTACTCATAACATCCTTCTGAATACTGGCCCTATCGCAACCACATAACCCTCAACCATCATACGCTCTAACACCATATGCCCAGAAAAACCTCCAAACAACAATTAACCATTTACAACCTCAAGCACACCATAATTAAATTTCTCGACCTCCTCACATCCACCAAGTCAAAACATCCAAATACACATGTACATGCGGAAAGAGAAGGACAAAGAATTCAACAACAACGACTGATAAAGCCCCACTGATTAGACTCTACTCTTAAAACCACCCAGCAATAGCTAACACAACAATAACAATAAAATACGACCTCGATACACATGCCCAACAAATAATTACTGCAAGCCCTCAAGACTCGATACTATAGCTAACCCATGGAGACTCGCATTATCACATTACCGGCATAACAGAACACCAGACTAATGACACCATTAAACAACAAAAGACTATACAAGCCATGATAAAGGTAACCTCACTTGACACACACATACTACCAATACTTCCTCATACACTTGTCTCCAATCGTTACACGAAAACACTTAGCCCTAAGTCGACTAATCCATCATACAAGTAACGAGCTACTAATAACACATTGGCAATCCCAACAAGAAAACTAGATTCCCATATATCCCTAACGTCACCCTCAAACACGCGCAACTACGACATATTACTCTCTTCTTGTTCACAAAGTCTACTGAGTAGGTGTCCTCCACAATAGTGCGCCACATAATAAATCTTATTATGGAATATAATTGGGATATTTATTGACTAAATATATGATTAGTCAGTTGATTAACGTAAATCAATAACGGTTGGCTGACTAGAGTTTGACGTTATTGTCGTTTGACGGCGGTGATCAACTGATCCCTTTCGGTCACACCTAAAGGATGAAATCCAAATAGTAACTAATTATTTGTATACGATACAGTTAATTAGTACATTACATATATTCGATATGTACGAGAGTTAATTGTTAGAAATTGAGTTAAGAACTCAAATTCGATTAAGTTTATTTTTCAATTATGCGATAATTGACTAATAAATTTATATCTTATTTTAATACGATTAAATAAGATTTAACTTAGTAATTAATCGTTAAATTACTAAATTAGTTGAGGTTTTGAGATAGAGGTAATTAGTTAATTATATTTACAAAGAGTTGTAAAATAAATTAACTAAGCATTGTGTGACTCCATTATGTGACACCCTCAAAATTTGCGGAAAGAAAAAAATATTTAAATAAATAAACAAAGGTGTCATAAATAAAAAGGTTCATTACAAAACGGAAATAATATTATACAAAAGAAATATACAAGACGGGAGACATATCTCCCGTATAAATACTGAAATAAAAGGGTGTATAATAATATACAATCTAAGAACCGAATATAGGTCCAAGGTAAATACTTCGCTCGCTAGCTCGTCAATGTACCCAATGTATGCATCACAAACCTGCCAACCGCATTAAATATAAACACGGAAGCCACAGTCAGTGGGGAGTACCTCCGAGTTCTCCCAGCCACGAAATGTCGAGTTTAATAAAACATGAATAACATAAAAGAGATGTATATGGAAAATACAAAACTTAACATATACGATATGCTTTTCATGTTATGAAACAAATAACTAACATATAACCTATCATATGAAAGCTATCATGTGAAACCGATAATAAAATATAACAAGAGGTAGGGAAGCTGGTATGCTAGCTCAGAGGTTACCCTGTAACCTGGCCATGATACACTCAAACCCTAATCAACACGTAATCATGTGAATCAGTTAACAATCGGTAATCCAAACTCTATCAATCTTAGCCGGCTTGCATCTCACCTTCTAAAACTCATAAAATCATACAAACATGAAAGACAAATACTTCTACAAACAGGCATAAGTTCTTAGCCCAGTCAATAGTCGACTTCTGTAACTCGAGGCTATACCACAAGGTAGGAAACCATCCTAGTCCTAGACTGATCAGACCTAGCGACAACAGCTATTCCATTCCCCGTCCCATGACATAACCGTCTATGAGAAACTCTACTAGGCGACCCCCTAAGCAGAGATGGCTAGTACTTAAGCTGGCTCCCTCCCCAAAGCGGAACTCTTAGGATGCCATGCCCCGACCTGGAGATAAGCCCCCCAGGCCATGAACAAAACTATTAACCATGAACTATAAGATCGTTAAGATAGTCGGCCTATCAATGTCATGGTCCAAGAATACTCATTTAGAATTAGAATGGTCAAGACGCCACTACTCATGATTCCTATGGGTACTTAGTCAACACGACACCAACCATATAATTAAACATCACTGAAAAAACCCCCCATCCTATCAGTTGACTATTGCAACAATATAATCAAATATCATATCGCCTCATATCTACTAAGGCTAATTCAATAATTAAATACAACCTTACTGGAAGACAAATCCCCGACCCGAGTCCCGCGACGGGTCATCAGTCAAATCGGGGCTGACTAGATCTTAGTTTGTCCAAACCCGTTGGATCAAACCGGCTAGAAACAAAGTCTTTATCACATAGACATAAATTCAACATATTCATTACATGTTATTTTAATAAAACTTCTAACATGTGAATTATTACATCTTACGTAAAACCCCGCTTGACTTTAAAGGATATCAAAATAAACTACGATCTCGTCTTATAATTTCTAACATGTGAGAAATAATAATTTTATGAAACACCTTTTTAATTAAATATTTTACTTATTAATATTTCCCACTTGCTAAATATTACAAAACACGATAAAAATGACGAT
>JAIUZE010069281.1:0-15570 GCA_022085475.1 Heliosperma pusillum
TGCATATGAAAGTAGCTTGGGATTCGACGGTATGGAGGGACTAGAAATAGTTCATAAAGCCTGTATATTCCTATCCCATTATAACTGGTAAAAACGTGGGCGACTACTTTATGCCAAGAGTCCTAAGTCTATAGATTCAAATCTAACACGTACTTTAGAAAGTTTTATGTAATAATGAGATACGTAACAAAGAGAAATAGCAATCAGAACGGTGGGAAAGATGCAAGTATTGCTAATCCATGCAGCCATGCCTTTTGTAGGCTGAACATGATAGTCATGTCATTTCAATGGGATTGAAATATGTACCTGAATTGCTAGAGATTATGAGATATGAAATTATTGATAACGTATCAATTTTTCCAAATATTAGATAATCGCATTCATTGTTAGAGTTTCTTTAAAAACTCCTTATTTAGTTTGACTAAATTTTAATACTTTGTTTATCCGAATTGGTTGAAGGAAAAGTTGAACCCAATTCAAGTGAACAGGATGAACTTAGTATTTTGTCCCTATCGACTCATGAGTGACGTCTCGAAATGACTAGTTGTAAGTCGATCAATGGTTGGTTCAGCACCATGGGTCATGGAGATGACTGGTCGTTTACATAGACAGACTGTATGACACTCTGTCGGACAGTGACATTGTAGAGACCCTTAAATCAATTATTTGATGCCTGGTCGTGGCAGGGTCTTCTATCTTATTCCTATAAGTCGATTCTTTTGACTGGCGACCGTCTATCTGAGTCGGTGCAGTTTCCGATTGGTTTTGGTTGATGTTCTAGGTCGTGCCGTAAAATGAGGCCGATGGACTTCTTCTGGATCATGGTGATCTGCATCATACAGAGTAGATGGATCAACAGGAATTGTCCACCCACGTTGGGTAAAAACATCTTTAGGCCACTCGAGGAGAAGTTACTGTAAATGCGTGGCCACGCTCGGAAAGAGATCTATGGTAGATTTTCCGGTCAGACAGTTACTCTCCCTATCGAGAAAACCACTCTAGATATTGTCAATCGCAAGTGCGACCTGAAAGACACCTTGCGTTGAGTGGGAGATGTGATAAAGAGACAAGAGAATCGGTGACGCACACTTGTGTCAGACAAGTGGGAGATTGTTGGAGTAGGTGTCCTCCACAATAGTGCGCCACATAATAAATCTTATTATGGAATATAATTGGGATATTTATTGACTATATATATGATTAGTCAGTTGATTAACGTAAATCAATAACGGTTGGCTGACTAGAGTTTGACGTTATTGTCGTTTGACGGCGGTGATCAACTGATCCCTTTCGGTCACACCTAAAGGATGAAATCCAAATAGTAACTAATTATTTGTATACGATACAGTTAATTAGTACATTACATATATTCGATATGTACGAGAGTTAATTATTAGAAATTGAGTTAAGAACTCAAATTCGATTAAACTTATTTTTCAATTATGCGATAATTGACTAATAAATTTATATCTTATTTTAATACGATTAAATAAGATTTAACTTAGTAATTAATCGTTAAATTACTAAATTAGTTGAGGTTTTGAGATAGAGGTAATTAGTTAATTATATTTACAAGGAGTTGTAAAATAAATTAACTAAGCATTGTGGGACCCATTATATATTGATATAATGGTAAAATATTACTTAAAATGTTAAGTACATATTATTTATTTAATTGAGTCATATAATTGTTATATGATCAAATTAACACTTAATTATACAAGATAATTAACCATATGATCAATAAGTATTTGTGAGACAAATATCAAAAAATCAAAATGGACCTAACTAGACCAATTGGACCGGTTTTGGTAGTAGTTACATGGTGATGATTTTGTTCTTATTTTTACTCTTTAGTTACTTTTTGAAAGTGACATAACAAGTATAAAACAATCATCATCTTTTCTACAACACTCCACTCTAATGCATGTGATAAAATTGAACAAAATAATAGTCCAACTTTGGACTAAAGGATCCGGCCAAATGGCCTTAAGAATGAACAAAAGTTGTTCATTTTATGACTTACTTCATTTTGTGCAATTGTCATACTTCTCTCTAAAACTCTTCTTCTCACTATAAACTCTCAAATACTAATATTTACTAAGTATTACTAGTGTAGTAATATAGTCATAATATTAGTAGAATAATATCTATCTTATTATCTAGTTAATAATAAGGGTAGATTATTTGGGTTAATCTTGGTGCAACTTAGAGGAGATCTTCTACTTTGGAGATAGTTTGTGTTCATCCATATTTATAGCTCAAGAACAACAAGAAGGAGTTCTTGTTGTGCCCATATAATTTCCATATCAATGTGAGGAAATTTCTTCTTTTATGTAAATGTCTTTATATTTGCATGCATGTTACATAGATCATCATAAACTAAATTAAAAAGTAATTTAGTAATTAATTAGAGGAGTCTAATTAAGGTCTATGGACTTTCAACTTTTGTGTATGGATTGAATAGAATTGAGGAGAGAACTCCTCTCTGGAATGATCTTATGAGACTGTCTACTGTGGACCCTTGGATCATCTTAGGGGATTTTAACAATGTTCTCCATGCTAGTGAGAAAATTGGCCTTCCTGTCAAAGATTCAGAAACAGTGCCTTTTCAAAATGCTATTAATAATTGTGATTTGAGGGACATTAAGACTTTGGGGGCTTATTTTACTTGGAATAATAAGCAACCCAGTGGTACCAGAGTCTTTAGTAGAATAGATAGAGTATTGGTTAATGATGGTTGGCTCAATCTTAGGCCTAATGTCTATGCTTTCTTTGGGCCTGAGGGGGAGTTTGATCATTGTCCTTGCTTGATTGAGGAGGGAGGTGTAATTCATGGTGGGAAGAAACCTTTTAAATTCTTTAACATGTGGAGCAAGGTTAAGGAGTATAAGGAGATTGTTAGAATAGGTTGGAATCAGCAGAGTATTGGCTCCCCTATGTTTAGAGTGGTGTCCAAGCTCAAGCTTCTTAAACCTCTTCTGAAAAAATTGAATAAGGATCTGTTGTCTGATATTGAAAGGAATTCTGACGTGGCTTATAGAATGTTGGTGGAGTGTCAGAAAGAGCTTCAACAGGATCCAACTGATTGTATACTTATGGATAAAGAGTATCAAAATAGGAATAGTTATAAGATGCTTGCTGAGGCAAAGGTGGATTTTCTTAGACAAAAAGCTAAATGTCATTGGGCTAAGGATGGTGATACTAACTCTGCAATGTTCCATAAGATCATCAAGAACAGACAGATTCAAAACAAGGTTTTTAGAATTGAAGGAATGCATGGGGAAGTGTTTGATAGGCCTGAAGATATACAGAATGCCTTTGAGGAGTATTATCATTCTCTGCTAGGATCATGTGCTGTTACTTCTGAGTTTCATCCTAATATTATGAGAACAGGTCCCAGAGTGGAGCAGGAGGATTGGGAGGCTTTGTGCAGTATTCCTACTGCTGAGGAGATTAAGATATTTGTTCATTCTATACCTGATGATAAGAGTCCTGGCCCGGATGGGTATACTAGTTGTTTCTACAAGACTAGTTGGGGAATCATTGGTGATGATGTATGTAAGGCAGTCCAGGATTTTTTCAGGACAGGTAAGATGTTAAAGCAAATTAATACTACTAATGTTGTGCTTATTCCTAAAAAAGAGAACCCTAGTAGTGTTAAGGATTTCAGACCCATAGCCTGTTGCAACACCTTATATAAGCTTATCTCTAAACTGTTGTGTGAGAGGCTGTCTAAGGTGCTTCCTAAAGTTGTTAATCCTTCTCAATCTGCTTTTATTAAAGGTAGGAGTATAATGGGGAACATTCTTATTAGCCAGGACTTGGTTAGGCTTTATAAAAGGGCCAATCCCTCCCCTAGATGTTTGATTAAGGTGGATCTGAGGAAGGCCTATGATTCTATTGAATGGGTCTTTGTTCAGAATGTCCTTCAGAGTTTGAACTTTCCTGTTGGTTTCTTGAAGGTTGTCATGCTTTGTATTACCACTACCTCCTATTCCATTGTTCTTAATGGTAATTCCTTTGGGTTCTTCAAGGGTAAGAGAGGACTGAGACAGGGTGATCCCTTATCTCCTCTTCTCTTTACTCTTTGTATGGAATACTTGAGTAGGTTATTAATTATGATTGGGGAGCTCCCTGGTTTTAAGTATCACCATTTATGTAAAGGATTACACCTTAATCATCTTATGTTTGCTGATGATCTCCTCATTTTCTGTAAGGGAGATATAAAGTCTATTTTCATGATTATGGAGGGTTTTGATGTGTTTTCAAAGGCTTCTGGGCTGCAGATTAACAATGAGAAATCTGACTTGATCATTAAGGGGGTTGATAGGGAGACTGAGGATTTCATTTTGAATCATACTGGATTTACTAGGGGTAGTCTTCCTTTCAAGTATCTTGGTGTTAATATTTCTCATAAGAAGTTGAATAGGCAGGATTGTAAGATGTTGGTTGATAGGATGAGTGCTAGGATTAAAGGCTGGAACAGGAGGAAGATTTCTTACTCATGAAGGCTTGTTTTGGTTAAGTCAGTCTTGAGCACCATCCATAAATATTGGGCAAAGATTTTTATTTTACCTGTGGGAGTTCTTGATACTCTCAAAGCCCTTTGTAGAAATTTTCTTTGGGAAGGGGAGGAGACTTACTCTAAGGCTCCCCTTGTTGCTTGGAATATCTTATGTAAGAGTAAAAAAGAAGGAGGTCTAGGCATTTATGATAGTGTTAAGTGGAACATTGCAGCTGTTGGGAAACTAGTGTGGTGGATTATGCTCAAGAAGGACCATCTTTGGATAAAATGGATAGATAAGATATATTTGAAAGGGAGGGATTGGATTTCTTACAGTCCTAGCAGTTCAAGTTCTTGGGCCTGGAGAAAGATTTGTGGAGTCAAGGAGCTTCTTAAAGAGGGACTTCAATCTGAGGAGTGGCTGGAAGAGGATGGTTACTCCATTAGTAAAGGATACAAGTGGCTGGATGGTAATGATAATAATAGAGTGGACTAGTTTTGTATCACTTGGAGCAGGCTTAACATTCCTAAACATTGTTTCATTTATTGGTTGGCTGTCAAAGGTAGACTACTTACCCTGGATAGGATGCATAGAAGGGGGTTTACAGGAAATTTAAACTGCTTTTCGTGTGGGATCAACTCTGAAGATCACTATCATCTGTTCCAGGGCTGTTGTTTTGCAAAGAAGTGTTTTGATTGTTTAGATGATAGGCTCCAGGTCAGGCACACTAGAGATCATTCCATTGCATCATTACTCAGAATGAGAATGGGGACGGGCTTCATCAGAAAAGTGTATTGGTCACTAGTGGTGGCTGTTTATTATAACATTTGGTACTGCAGGAACAATTGCAGGCTGGAGGCTTCTGTCCAGAGGCCTGAGAAGGTGATACATGATGTATGTGTCCAAGCAAAGTTGAGATTAACGCAAATTGAGCTTGGTATTCTTAAGAGAGATGAGATTGTATGGTGTAGAAATAGACAACTTATGTAATTTTATCCTTTTGTCTGTTTTTTTAGAGTGATTGTATGAAGAGTAATATGTTACTAGGTTGTAAAAGGATTGTGGTTTGGAGGTTTTAATCAAAGCTTACATTTGCACCAAAAAAAAAAATTTGGAATGGAGAATTCTCATCCTATGACCACTCCCATGGTCACGGATAAGAAAATAAGGAAAGATGAAGATGGCAGGTTTGTCGATGACATGACTTATTGAGGTATGATTGGCTCACTTCTCTAGTTAACTGCAAGTTGACCAAATATTATGTTTAGTGTGTGTGTGTTTGTGTTTGTGCTCGATTTCAACCATGCCCTAAAGAATCACATATGGTTGCAGTTAAGAGAATTTTGAGGTATTTAATTGGTACATCTAAACTATTTCTATGGTACCCTCTGGAATGTAATTTCGATCTCATAGGGTATTTAGATGCAGATTATGCAAGTTGTTCACTTGACAGAAAAAGTACATCTGGCTTAGCTGCATTTGTTACACCATGCATCATATCATGGGGGTCTAAGAAACAAAATTCAGTTGCCTTATCTACTGCAGAAGCTGAATATATTGCCGCAGCTTTGGTATGTTCTCAATTACTTTGGCTTAAGCAACAGTTATCTGATTATGGTGTGAATGTTGGATGTGTTCCTATTTATGTGATAATACGAGTGCAATTATTATTTCAAAAAATCCCGTGCAACACTCGCGCACAAAACATTTAGAAATTAGACATCACTTTCTTAGAGACCAAGTAGAAAAGGGGAACATAAGACTTGAATTTTGTAGTACGGAAAAACAATGGGCTGACATTCTGACTAAAGCATTGGCTAGAGAACGTTTTGAGACTTTGCGGTTGAAAATTGGTTTAATCAGTGGCAATTAAAATTCGTCATGATATTTTCTTATCTCAGTGACCGACTAGATTTAGATGAGATTTTATTACTTAGTCCGTATATTCCGCTGCTACATATAATCTCTAAAGAAGTGTGTATTATATTGTGAGATTGATTGATAAGTTAATTGCTTTGTGGAAAATAATTGCATTATTACGTCATGCCCAATTTCTACCGTATTAACATTCCACATACTTGTTCTCAAATATCAATTAACACACACAACTCTTATTGCTACTATATTACCCATTACCTGTGTCCACATAATACCTTCCAATTTCAATTAAAACCCATCCTTATCTATATGTTCTCTCATCAAAAAAAAGGAACCACTAAAACTCTCCGTTATTCACCGTGTTTTACCGCAAAATCTGTCAAGAGATCTTCATATCAGTCTTCCGTTTCGCCATCCACTGAGACAATCAAGAGAAGTTTTGCGAAAGGGAAGATACTCAAAGGTGTGGAAAACCTTTCTTACGTCCTGGCAACGCTAGACCACAGATTGTATTTCAATATAGACTCATTGCATACTGCAATGTTCTATACGACTCTAAGTAAGGGAGGCACGAGACACGTCATCCAAACCATCCAAGACATACCCTGACACACGTTCACGGTAAAGTAAATGTAGAAAGCATCGGCACTATGTATGATAAGACGACTCTAGAATCAAATTGTCCCGTTAGGACTATCATAATAATACGGTCTTAATCTAAGCGTTGCCACACTCTCAAGATGAACATTTCTTGATTCGACATGCGATAAACGTTTCTCACCCAAGACTCGAACGACATAACGGAAGTCGGGTACCCTGAATTTGACATAACGACGCGAATGGGGCAGAAAGAAAATGAGCATACAAAATCCGGCAGAACGGCGCTAAAGAGTGTGTAAAAAAAAGTCAAACAAGTACGCTAAGCACAATGACACCACCTAGACGGTCGGGTCTAATGGTCTATCAACGCTATGCATTCACTACCCAACAACTTCGTCATATTCACAGTAGCACAAGTTGGATGGATACAACAAATAGATACTCGGTCAGTGGTATGCTTATATGTCTGAGGCACCATACTTAAGTACCCGGCTCATGATATCAAACATGGCCGAGCACTATCCAAACCCATCCAAGATAAAGCGTATTCTCACTAGATAAACCTTTAGTCCAACAAGAAGTGAGGCACGTAAGAATGAGAGTTTGGATCAATCCAAACATGATTCAAAGAACCATTCGAGCTAAACCTGTAAGACAATCCAAAAACCGACATTAAACATGTTGATGGGGACATAAGATAGATGTACCAATGATAAAAAAAAAAAAAAAAAAAAAAAGAGTCCATACATAATACATAAGCATTGGAACAAGTTTAAGAAGCATAATCAATAAGACACATAAATGCTCTTCCAATAACAACAAGTTTAGAATTTGACAAACACAAGGGTCAACTTTAAACAGTCATAACTTTAGTTCTAGACATGAGAACGCGGTAATTACAAAATGAGGTGATTTATTACTCTCTTACGGTTCTAACGGTAGGTTACAAGCCCAAAGTAGACAAGAAACGAAGGAGATATGACCATTTTACGACAAACGGGTCGGTGTAGGAAAACTTTGGGTCTGCTCGAGTGGGACAAGTTATTCTCAAGAGGGACAAAGGTAGAAAAAAATTATATCAACCTACCTGAGCGGGACAAGTTAATTACAAGAGGGACGAGGTTCTTCCCGAACGGGACAAGTTAATCCCGAGCGGGGCATAGCATTGACAGGTACTTTCCTGCACAAGTTTTTCTGAAATCCTCTACACTAGATTCTGCCATTCATATTCTACTCAAACATCACCAAAAATTACATGAACCTCAAAAGATACAAAATCCAAGCTTGAATGTTGAATGATAACCATATATCGATAGTCATAAACAAGAGATTCAACCCCAAATTAGAAAATCCTCCAAATTTACCCAATTGATCTTATTTGCAAAAAAACAACTTAATAACATAAAATTATCACTTACACCGTCTTAACCATCATTAATCCAACAAAAATCATCACACAACACACACAATTCATTAGATAATAAAGGCAAGGGGTTCCAAGGGGAAAACCCAAATAAAAAACCAATCGTTTTTATGTAAAACTTAAATCTAAACATACAAATCACACACGTATGAGTAATACCGCGTAACCCGTCGATATTACCTCGAATCTTCTAAAACGCCGCTTTAAAATCTTAGGCTTCACCTCCGCAAATTCAAAACATTCTTATCTTTCATTCACAAAACACCACATGCATAAATAACAACCAATATCAACAATAACTAGAACACACAATAATATGCATCACTCGGAACCCGTATTTACAGGAGCAAAACATCCAATTCGTCATCCATCTACTCTATCCCACATTCCTACGTGGTTACCGGGCGAAATCAAAAAGGCCAGGTTTTGGTATGAGAGGCCAACTCATCCACATTAATAAGTGGCTCCTAACATTCTCTCTCCGGGGTTCATTTTAATTGACACACCTATGCTCATTTTAGTTCATTATTTTAGCTCCAAAACCGTTCGCTCTAATACCGCATTATAACACCCCTCATTTATCGAGGAGTCTTAACTAGACCTTCCCAGATAAATAAGGCTATTACCATCTCGATTTTCCGGGGAAGTAAATATCAAAACCACAATCATAAGAGTAATTTAAATACTTTATTACATAATGACAATGAACAAATCGTCTTACAGCCTTATAAACAAATACCTAATCTATTACAGTGGAAGAGTTGTATTTACTAATCAATTACTAATCAAAACTAAACAGTCATTATCTACTAAAGACTCGTCTCTTCTCGTAGCCCATCCCGTGCAAGCATCATCCAAAGCCAAGTTCATCAACTTAACTTATTATCCTGCAAGATTCACTGCTCCCCATTTGAAAGAAAAATAACCAATGGATCATAACAGGCCACCAATTTAAAAGTTAGGTTGACGACAAAAATAGACACCAAACAAGTCAACCAAAGTTGAGTAGGAAATATTATATGCATCATACAATTTTATCTCATCATCACGCAACAGCAGTACTCGTTTAAAAAAATAATATAAGTCACTCACATATAGTTTCACGCCAATGCGTGACACTACTACTTTCAAAGCACAAATCTCCCAGTCACTTTACTTAGCAACAATCTCCCAGTCGTTGTGCGTAGTTCTTAGTTTGCACAAATCTCCCAGTCATCGTGCCCAATTCGCAAAGGTACAAATCTCCCAGTCACCATACCATTATATTAACTGCCACGACCGCACTACTTTCCCAGTCACCGCCGATTACATTCCCAACACATGCCATCACATCAATATTCATATCATATCATATCATACCATCACAATCATATTCATATTCCAACATTCATCTCAATATTCATATCACAACCAGATGCAACACTTGTACCATTATACAACAATTATGCATAATTATAAGTTTAACATAAAATAAAGATGAGTAGGATAATCCCTACCTTTTCGCAAATCCGAATGCACAAGCAATTTAATAATGACCCTTTATAAATCTGTCTCCTGGAATAAAGCTGAATCAGAGCCTTTTCTAAGATTTAGTTTCTCTATCCGAATGCAGGAATAATAAAAGGAAAATAATGACAAACAAAATTACCAAGGTATGGAAACAAGTGCACCAGGTGCATCAACATCCAACTAAGGAAATTAATCTTGTGAGCAAACAGAAAAGTCTAATAAGCAATGATAATTCCATTGAGGACGTACTTACCCCTGAAAACAGACCAAGACAATCTATGTCAGGGACAATGTCCCATGTCAGGCAAACAAAGATGGTTAGACATGGGGAGGATGATGTGAGCAGGAACAACCAAGTGTCTCCAACATATATGGAGGTCGTGAGTGGTCAAAGCTCTTTTAAGAAGGGTATAGGCATAAGTGGTATTGATCCTTTTAATCTAAATCCATAATGTATTTGGGTTTTTGGAATGTGAGAGGAATGAATAAGGAGACTAAACAGAGATTTGTAAATAATGCTTTGCATACAAATAAGGTAGGAGTTTATGGTCTTCTTGAGACAAAATTCAAGGCTGTTGTATTAATAATGTGTTCAAAGACTAGAGTATTTTTAAAAATAATGCTCATCACAAGGGGGGGGGGGAAGAATTTGGGTCATTTGGAACCCTTATCTTGCTGATGTTTGTTTCCTTAAGTATGACACACAATATATCCACATGCAGATTATTGACAAAATTCATAAGGTGACTTTCTATTATACAATTGTATATGCTTTTAATGGGCTTAGTGAGAGGGAGCCTCTTTGGCATAACCTTAGAAGAATTGCTAGGGGTATGTCTGGACCCTGGGCAGTAGGTGGTGATTTTAATTGTGTATTGTTTGAGCATGAGAGTTGGGAGGTAAAGTGAGTAATGTTAAATAAGAGCCTTTTCAAGACTGCTTGGATTCTTGCCATTTGTTTGACAGGCTACCATTAGGGGCCTACTATACCACGAATAACAAGAAACCTCCTAAATATAGGATGTATAGTAGACTAGACGGATTTCTATCAACCCTTATTGGATGAATACCTTCCCTCATATGGTGGCTATGTTCTTACTTGAATGTTTGTTTGACCACAATCCTTGTCTAGTCTGCAAGGTTAGTAAAGACATAAAAAGAAATAGCCCTTTCAAATACTTCAACATGTGTAGTTCTGCTCCTCAATTACATACCATAGTTAATGAGACCTGGTCTCAAAGATATAAGGGCACTAAGATGTATAGAGTGGTCAAAAAAATGAAAGCCTTAAAGACAGCTTTGAAGGATCTATCCAAAAGTCACTTTTCTGGTATTGGAAATGCTGCAGACCTGGCAATGACTAAACTTTATCAATTCCAGAAGCAGTTAGTGGATAAGCCTGATGACTCTAGACTTATGGGGTTAAAATATGAAGCCAACCAGAAAGCCAAATACTTGCAACAGGAAAAGTGGAATATCTCAGACAAAAGGCAAAAGCTCATTGGATCATTGAAGGTGATATTAATAATTCCTACTTTCATAGAGTAATCAAGGCCAGGAGAAATCAAAATATAGTACATGAGATTAGAGATTATAGAGATGACCTATGTACTGATGAGAATGGTATTCAAGTTGCTTTCCTGGAGTATTATCAGCTTCTACTTGGATCTCATAATCACCTAACAAAAGTTAGCATGTATATTGTAGAAAGGGAGTTATCTGCAATGATCAACATACACTCGTGCTTATGAAACCTGCTACTAGAGAGGAAATTAAATAAATCATGTTCCATATCCCAAATGACAAATCACCATGCCCAGATGGTTTCTCTAACAAATATTTTAAGGACTTCCGGGATATTGTTGTGGATGACATTACTGATGTTATCATGGAGTTTTCCATTCTGGTCTAATGCTAAACCAGTTGAATGCTACACTGCTTACTTTAATCCCTAAGGTGGACAAACCTACCACTATATTACAATATAGACATATAGCCTGCTGCAATGTAATCTATAAGTATATTTCAAAGGTGCTCTGTAACAGACAGGCAAGTATCCTACATGAGTTGATCTCTCAAAACCAGGGACGATTGATTCAAGGAATAAGCATCATTGAAAATGTAATACTCCATGCGTGGGGTGCCCCTGGAGAGATCCATTGATAGGATTAAAATCTGACTAGTGCTTAAAGGGATTGAAAGTACTACTCATATCAGCAAAGTGCACTTTTTTTACGGTTATCTATGCGAAAGAACTCAAAAGTTAAGCGTGCTTGGATGAGAGTAGTCTTAGGATGGGGTGACCTCCTCGGAAGGTTCCTGGGATGCGCATTAGTTAGGACAAAATGTGCTAGAAAGGACCCGTGTTGATCTGTGGGCCATGTACACAGCCTATCAAGCTACCTTGAGTGACCGCTCCCGACCCAGGGTTTGGGCCGGGGTGTTACAAAAAATATCCTAACCTTTCAGAATATCATCAAATTGTACAACAAGGGAATTGTTTCCCCAAGATGCCTCTTTAAAATTGATTTACAAAAAGCATATGATACTGTAGAACGAGAGTTTTTATACCAAATGTTAAAGGCCATGAAATTTCCTGCCCAATTCATAGGGTGGATCATGCAATGTGTGACTACTGCATCCTTCTTATTGAGTTTAAATGAGGAAACTTTTGGCTTTTCCAAAGGACAGAGGGGTCTTAGGCAAGGGGACCTTCTCTCACCCATACTCTTTAGAATCTGCATGGAATATTTATCCAGACTGCTGACTCACATTACTGAGGTCATGGAATTTCATTACCATCCCCTCTGCAAGCCTCTGAAGTTAACTCACCTGATGTTTGCAGATGACTTCTTGTTATTATGTAAAGGTGATGTTCAATCAATCATGATAACGTGCAGGTCTCTGGATTTATTGAAGGGAGGCTCCCCTTTAAATATCTAGGGGTTCCTATAAAGACAGCCAAGCTTAATGCATATGATTGTAGACTCTTAATTGATAAAAATGCTAGCATAATTTTGGGGCTAGGTACCATAAAATTGTCATACGCAGGAATATTGATTTTGGTGAAATCAGTTCTCAAAACCTTCAACAACTACTGGGTCATAATGTTCATCTTACCCAATGGAGTCATCTGCCGTATTGAAACCATTTTCGGGAACTTCCTGTGGGATAGAGAGGGGCGTGGGTCTCAAAGATAAAATCATTTTGAACAAAGTATCAGTTGGCAAGATTTCTTGGTGGACTCAAATCAAATATGACCTACTATGGGTCAAATGGGTTACCCACACTTATCTCAAGGATGCAGGTTGGAACAACTACAGCCCCACGAGTGATACCAGCTAGTACTAGAAGAACATTACTCATATTAAGAACCTTATGGAGGTGCCTTTTCAACAGAGGACCTGGCGAAACCAGAAAGGCAAAGAGTATACTATAGCAAAGGGCTATGAGTTCATCAGATACAAGAATAATAAAGTGAACTATGGGATTTGGTCTGGAACAACAAGTCAATTCACAAGCATAGTATTGTCTCATGGATGTATCATCATAACGCAATGAATACTAAGGAAAGACTCCACAAGCTTGGCATAGTTACTGATTGTACCTGCTGCATTTGTGAGAATGGTATGGAAAACTTGGAGCATCTCTTTTTTTTACTGCGAGTACAGTATAAGGGTCATTACTTGCATTGAAACTTGGATAGGGATTAAGTTACCTTGTAGAAATCTGCTGGAGTGGAGATTGAAGATGAAAAGGGAAAGGGAAAAAATCAGAAGTCTCTACGCGATCATCAACGCCATCATTTACTTTATTTGGCGACAATGAAACCAGAGCAATCATGAGAATCAACTAACCACGACTCATATCATGGCAAATAACATCATCAAGGAGTTGAAAGTGTAGTTCTTGAGCCTCCTCAAGAAGAAGGTGGATGTGGATAGAGAATGGATGAAGAAGATCTCTGAAAAGTAACTCATCGCCATTTTTAGGGTTTAAATAGAATAGAGCACCTGTTTTTGTTGTTGTAATAAGATTTCTGGTTTTAGGTGGTTTTAGTGGGGTGAGTTATTAGGGTCAGATTTCTAATGGGCAGTTAATTTTTGGGCTGGTTGTGTATGGGATGGAGAACGTTGATAGTTTGGACGGATCCATTTTCTTGTATGATTTCGATTAGTTTCTTAAATGAATAATTCTTCTAGATCCCCAAATTAATTGATATTCTCCTTCTCAATTAGGGTTTATATTTTATTAGCAATTTTGTGATAATAGAAACTACATCGATTTAGGTTTTGATTGTGACACCCTCAAATTTGCGGAAAGAAAAAATAATTTAAATACATAATGAAGGTGTCTGAAATAAAAAGGGTCATTACAATACGGAATAATATTCTACAAAAGAAATATACAAGACGGGAGACATATCTCCCGTATAAATACGGAAATAAAAGAGTGTATAATAATATACAATCTAAGAACCGAATATAGGTCCAAGGTAATACTTCGCTCGCTAGCTCGTCAATGTACCCAATGTATGCCTTCACCACCTGTTCGACCGCATTAAATATAAACACGGAAGCCACAGTCAGTGGGGAGTAACTCCGAGTCCTCCCAGCCACGAAATGTCGAGTTTGATGAAACATGAATAACATAAAAGCAATGTATATGGAAAATACAAAACTTAAACATATATGATATGCTTTTCATGTTATGAAACAGATAACTAACAAATAACCTAGCATGTGAAAGCTATCATGTGAATCCGATAATAAACTATAACTCGAGGTAGGGAAGCTGGTATGCTAGCTCAGAGGTTCCTCTCAGAAACATGGCCGTGATACACTCAAACCCTAATCAACACGTAATCATGTGAATCAGTTAACAATCGGTAATCCAAACTCTATCAATCCTAGCCGGCTTGCATCTCACCTTCTAGAACTCATAGAATCATACAAACATGAAAGACCAATACTTCTACAAACAGGCATAAGTTCTTAGCACAGTCAATAGAAGACTTCTGTAACTCGAGGCTATACCACAAGGTAGGAAAACATCCTAGTCCTAGACTGATCAGACCTAGCGACAACAGCTACCCCATTCCCTGTCTCATTACATAACCGTACATGAGAAACTCTACTAGGCGACCCCCTAAGCAGAGATGGCTAGTACTTAAGCTGGCTCCCTTCCAAAAGCGGAACTCTTAGGATGCCATGCCCCGGCTTGGTATCAAAAGGCCCAAAACCAGTGACACAAAAGCTATCAAGCAGTGAACATATACTCGTTAAAGTTGGTAAGGCCTATCGATGTCATGGTCCAAGATACTCATTTAGAATTAGAATGGTCAAGACGCCATATACTCATAATTCTCTATGGGTACTTAGTCAACACGACACCAACCATATAATAAAACAGTCACGGGAAAAACATCCTATCATGTGACTAATTGCATATAAATCATATTCAATTAACATATCGCCTCATATCTACTAAGGCTAATTCAATAATTAAATAAAACCTTACTTGAAGACAAATCCCCGACCCGAGTCCCTCGACGGGTCATCAGTCAAAACGGGGCTGACTAGATCTTAGTTTGACCAAACCCGTTTGGTCAAACCGGCTAGAAACAGAGTCTTTACCAATTAGACTTAGACA
>JAIUZE010069282.1:0-35593 GCA_022085475.1 Heliosperma pusillum
GACCGAGATCCGAGATTCTGTTCGAGATTTTGGAAAGCTTTGCAAGAGGCCATGGGTAGTAAGTTGTTGATGAGTACTGCTTTTCATGCCGCTACGGATGGTCATACTGAGAGGACTATTCAGACTTTAGAAGACTTGCTTAGGGCTTGTGCTCTTGACTTTCAGTCTAGTTGGGAAAAGAGTTTACCGTTGGTGGAGTTTTCTTACAACAATAGTTATCATACATCTATCAAGATGGCTCCATATAAAGCTCTTTATGGAAGGAAATGTCGGAGTCCTATATGTTGCAATCAATTGAGTGACAATCGTGATTTAGGCCCCGATGTTCTTGTTGAAACCATTGATAATGTGAAGGTCATTCGTGATATAATGAAAGCCGCTCAAGACCGTCAAAAGTCTTATGCCGATATCCGAAGAAGGCCGTTAGAGTTTGAAGTTGGTGATAAAGTATTCTTGAAGGTGTCTCCTATGAAGGGTGTTAAAAGGTTTGGTGTTACGGGTAAATTGAGCCCGAAATACATTGGACCCTTTGATATTGTAGAAAGGATTGGTGCCGTTGCTTATAAGTTGGATTTGCCGCCGAATTTGGCTAAGGTTCATGATGTTTTTCATGTTTCTCAAGTGAGAAAGTATGTAAGTGATCCAAGCCATGTATTTCAAAAGGAATTGCCCGAGCTTGAACCGAATTTATCCTTTGAAGAAAAGCCGATCCGTATCCTAGATCGTAAGGATAGGAAGTTGAGAAGTAAAGTAGTTCCGTTGGTGAAAATCTTGTGGAGAAGTGCTAATGTCGAAGAAGAGACTTGGGAAACCGAAGCTTCTATGCGTAGTAAATATCCGAGTCTTTTTGAGTAAGGTAAAATTTTATTTTTCCTCAAGTTTCGAGGGCGAAACTTTTTAAAAGGTGGGGTGATTGTAACACCCGGAAATGTACCCTATTTTTCTAGTAGAAATATTTTACGGAATCGTTTCAGTAATTTTAAGTTTTAATTAAGAATTTTAAGTTTCGAGTCGAATTTAGAATTTCCGAGTTCGTATTTGGAATTTCCGCGAGATTCCATGGGAATCCCGTCTTAAGGCGAGTTTGACTTTTGGTTGACTTTTCCTTACTTATACTCATACTCCTTAACCTATTTTTCCTACTCAAAATCAAACAAACACATTTCTTCCTCTCTAAGAAAGATCAAACCCTTGCCTCCCTATTGTTTTTCGATCTTTGATTCGTCCTAGCTAATTCATTACTCGATAGAATTCGCGTAAGTTCGTCTCTTTCTTCTCCCCGTACCTTCCTCTATCCGTGTAGATATTAAAATCACCGTCTTTCTCGCTTTTCAATCTTTCCGTCTTTCTCAAGATGAATTCCATTCATCTTTTATGATCTTTATGTAGGTGGTGACCTCCAAGATCCCGACAAAGACTATTACCTTATTGAAGAGGAGCTTGACGATTAGTAGAGACGCTTAAAGGTAACGGTGAAGGGTTACTCGGTATCATTTACGTGTTTTACATGCTTTATATTCTAGAAATCGTATTAGAATACGATTAGGAAGCCTAGAATTCATGGTATGATTAATGAATGTTGTTATATGATGAATATTGATGATGTATAATGATTGTTGATGATTATTAGAAGTATATTTGAGAATTGAAATGAATTGGAAATGAATTGAAGACTCTCGGATGAACTGGTGCTCCCTGCCGGTCAACCGGCCGCCAGTCTGCCAACCGGCTGGGAACACATCAGTAACATCCTTAAATTTTTGGGAAATTTTGTATGAGGTGTTCTGAGCCGGTCGACCGGCCGCCGGTCCACCGACCGGCCCAGACCACATTTCTCTGTTTTCTATGATTTTTGGTTTTTGCCCTGTGTTCTGAGCCGGCCCACCGGCCACCGGTCCCCTGCCCGGCCTGGAACACGGCTGTATATTCTTCCTATAATTTCTAAAACTCGTAATTTATAATAGTTCGCATGATCCGTTTATCGTATAATTTTACGTAGCGACTTATAATATTATTGTTTTGGATGTATGACCTTTCATTCGCTTGTATCACATGTTTTGTGACGGTTTTTGCTATGTCCCACTTTGAGTCGGTTTTTACAAATGATACGGTTTGAGCACGATTTTGTCTTGTGGCTTTTTGTATTCTCATTCCCTGGCTACCTTCCCGTTCGTAAGGCTGGAATGTCCGTCGAACGAAGGTAATCCTACTAACTGCTTATGCATGTGTTTTAGTGGACATAACACGACTTGTTTGGGAGTTGACGCTTTGCGTTGATCGACCACCGGCCGTCAATGTTGTGTACTTGCGAGGGTGGTGTTATTTGCATGTAGCGTACCGGGCTTTGTTATGAGGCTTGAGCTCTTTCCGCCTCTTTCGTGAGTTTTGATCACCGAATTTGGGGTATTACTCTCGGCGTTTGCTTTGTAAACCCGAGTCTTGGATTGCCGAAACGTCATCGCATGTCCCGAATCGGAAAATGGTTTTATTATTTCCGAGATTCTGGCCAGATTTAGACTAGGAAGGACCGATATTTAATTATCGTCGTCCTACCAGGAGGAAATTAGTCTACCTATACGAAATGTCATCGTATATGGGTTGAGGGAAATGTCATCCGTGAACGCCTTTAATCATACTTGCCATGTACACGATGCTAGTGCGTTTCATTTACCGTGAGAGTTGTCGTCTTTGTGTCGTTGTCTTTGAATGCGTGATTTCATGATTGTATTCATGGTCATTGCATGACTGACACCGTCACTGTCTTGGTTCGTGAATGGATGATAAAATGTTGGATATTATGTGATCATCGCATGACTTGACTGGTTTGTCTGTCGAGTCTCAATCTTATCAATCTTATACCGCTAACGGTGAGATGCAAGCCCTAGTGAGCGTATTCGATTGCCTAAGAGTGTCTTTCCCCGAGTCGTTGAATAACATGATGGTTACGGATTTGATTTCCTTATGTTCTTATCACTATATCTCGGATTGCCTATTTATTCTTATCGCAACTCACATGTATATCTATATATGCATGCTTTACGTTCGTATTTCCTTATATGTACTTTTGATGTGATATGGCTGGGAGAACCCGGAGTTACTCCCCACTGACTGTGGCATTCATGTTTTTCATGGATGAACAGGTTGCTTGCTATGGATGACTTTTTGGATACGATATTTTGGTGTTTCGGGTGTGAGCTAGCGGTGCGTTGCCCTTGAGTTTCACCTCTAGACGATTTTAGCTAGTTTTGCTAAACACTTGTTCTTTGCTAACATTTTAAGAGACTCCGTCTCTTTGTTGTACTTCCGTATTTAGTTTGTAATATTTTGACACTCCTCGTTTTATTTAACTTGCATGTATAAAAGTTTTTTTAAAATACCGTATTTCCGCATATGGTTTCACATGCTTGTATGTTTTATATTTCCGCATTCGCGAGGGTTGTCACAGTTGGTATATCAGAGCCTTATCGCTCCCGACGCACACACGTGAACCCTAACTTAAACTACTTGACCTTAAAATAATAAATGAGAGATTGGGTAGAAGTTAAGGACTTTACTTGGTAGTCTATTTGTTTATGCTAATTGATAGGAGTAACTTAATTTGTTTTGTTTCTTATGAAGATGGTTAGACCGCGTTTAGCTGAGAATATTATGATGGAGGCTCTTGCTCAAGTGCTGAAGAATCAGCAAGATGCCGCTCTAGCTAATGCCAACCAAGTTCCCCCTAGAAGGGAGGATAACCATCAAGGTGGCTATGCGTGGGTAGCTGGGCAAATTGCTAGGAGTAAGATCGTGCCTTATAGTGGTGAGACCGGATCCTACGGAGCTATCCGATTGGTTTCGTGAGATGGAGAAACAGTTTGATCTTTACCAAGTCCGAGAAGAGGACAAGGTGAGGATTGCAAAGCACTTTCTGGTGAGGGAAGCCGACAACTGGTGGGCTATCACAAGTGCCACTGCCGTTCTTGAAGAGGACTTTAACTGGGCTTGCTTTAAAGCTCTTGTGGAGGGTAGATTTTATCCTAAGGAGCTTAAACAGCAAAGGCTTAAAGAGTTCATCGATTTTAAACAAGGCAACCTATCGGCTCAAGAGTTTACTACGAAGTTTAATAAGCTCGCTCATTTTGCGCCGAGGCTTATCCGTGATGATGAAGATCGAGCTTTCTATTATCGTAATAAGTTGAATGCCGTTCTTCAAAGTAAAGTGAGAAGGGGTACTGCGTCCTTTGGAGATCTCTACGATGATGCCTTGTGGGCTGAAAATTCAATGAAGGCTATTAGAGATGAAGCTTCAATAAATAATCCCTCTCCTTCTTATGCTCCTAGGCCAAATGATTACGGGAAGAGGCCGTTTATTCCATCTTCCTCTAATTCCCATGCTAACAAGAGGAGGTTTAATCCTTCTTCCAATGCCAATTTAAGGAATCCTGCTCCTTTTATTTCTAGAGCTACTTCGAATGTGGCTCATAGGCCATATGCTCCTCTGGTTCAAGGTCGTCAATGTATCTATTGTAGACAACCATACCATCCTGGTGTGCCTTGTTCCAACCGATCTTACAATTGCTTCTTTTGTAAAAAGGGTGGTCATCGTTACGAGGATTGCCCCGACCGAAAGTTGCCCCCTCCTCCTACTAAACCTAAGGGTTCTATCTTTGTCATGAGCCGTGCCGAAGCTAATGCTCACCCGGAGATCGTGACTGGTAGGTTCACATCCTTAGATCAATTTCGTTTTCCTTTGCCGCCTTCATCTTTTCCATCAGATCGTAGTTCTTGTATGATGCCTCCTAACGTTCATAGTTTCATGTTCGTCTTCCATAATCTCTTGTGAGGTAGTTTTTCTTTAGCTAATGTAAGGAGTTAGTGATTGTGTTTTGATGATGTACTAAATATGGTACCTACCCACCCTATGGAGTTAGATTCATGTTTTATTGACTATAAGGAATTGAGGATAAATGGGTTGAACCTCTCTTGGTGATTTTAGATTTCGAATCTTGATATTGTAATATCACCTTGAGGATCGAATAGATCGTAATGGTAATTGTTGTTGTTAAGGATTATAGTAGTTGCTTTAAAGATTACTTAAGGATTTATTGTCCTTATGTGTTGGACCCTAATGGGAATAAACACTTTGTAGAATTTGGATTGGATGACAACTTGAGGAATATTGTCATAAGCGAGAACCGTTGTATAGGGAGTTTGAAAGAACTAAATAAATTGATGAACGGTCGCATTGCTCTAGGAATGGCAAAAGTTAAGTGAAATGAGATTGTGAGACTAATCTCTTTTGAGGTTTAGTGATTCGACTTTTGAAGAGGAGAAGGTTCGTTGTTAATGATTTAGGATAGTGAGTTTTGGAATAATTTGAATCAAAGGATTTCATGGTAAGTCTCTTTACCTTGTGGTTAATAGCGATCATGTTTCCCTATATATATACATATATCGTTGGTGGTTTCTAATAAGAGTTTTGATGGAGCTAGGAAGATTAGGGTTGTAATGAATCTTTCATTTGGATTGTTAGTTGTGGAGTCTACCGTGCCGATGGACCTTAGTAGATTCTAATTGGATTCGAATAATTGGGATTTGTTACTCGAAGTGTCATGTTTATGAAATATTTTGGTAGGAATCTGATGATGGAAAATGTTGAGGATATATTGCACTCTCTTGAGGACTAGATTACTCGTGGAGTTAGTGATGTCGAGTTGTGATCGACATTTGAATTTTCATAGATGGAGGATAGTATTGTGGTTCATTCCTTTCTTTTCCCTCAAATTGATCTTTACTCAATCCGCTACTCTTTAATTCTTTTCTTTTTTTTAGTCCATTTTACTCGTTTGGTCGTATCTCTTAGTATCACGGTTTGTGATTTCGATGTTCGAGTCGCTCTACGTTCGTGTAATGTCTTCTTATTTTGATTTTATCTTTGAGAAAACTTTCAAATTTCCATATTATATTTCTAATTTAACGTTTCAAAGAAGTTTAAAGATGGTTTGTGTACTCTCTTTTTGGAGAAAATGGATTTCTTTTGCTTTTATATTTGGATTTTGCGTTTGGTTGGATGTTTGCACTTGTTATTGGAGACGTCTGATAACTAGTCCTACACTTACTAACGTTGTTTTGAATTTCAACTTCACTATTTCGACAATGATTTGTTTGGATAATTAAAGTTCTCGTTTCAATCAATTAGCAAACAATAACTTTCAAGTTGCGCAATTGATTTTGTTTGACTCGACTAAATGGGACTTCTTTCCTACCATTTGCCTAATAGATTGAGTAAGATTACTCTTTCTCTTTCTATACGAAATACCTTTCGCCCACTCTGTATGTATTTTTTATGAATTGATCCTCTTTTACCCAATCTAAATCAGGCCTAGGATCATACGTCAGCCATTCCCTGGCCCAAGATGCTTACTTGTTATGAAAGGCATTCCTCCTCCTTTATTCTTGTATTCTTGTGGGATCAAAGTCTATAAATAAGTCTTCCTATTCGGGAGTAGTCTCTGACTTCATAAGATCGGGGAGCGAGCTTGAGTTTATACCTTCTCAGTTCTACCCTTGCCAAGATGGGGGATCTCGTCATCAATTTCTCAATTCTTCTTAATTCCAAATTATAGGCAACAGAAATTCATAGAATTGTAACAGATGTCCGGATCGTAAGGAAAGAGTTCACGATCGTCAGTCAAAAACAGAGTTCGGTGTCGCAAGGAAAGATCATTTTAGGAGTTTGGCGCTAGATTTCACTAGTTCATTTTGATTTGGATTATAAATCTCTTGTGAGATATCTAGTTCGATCTCGTCTTCGATCTCGTACTCGCAATTGGATGATTCTCAATCTCTTGTTCGATCCCGCGATTGGTCGGATGAAAGGAGCCGGCAAGCGGGTTCTTCTACGAAACGAGAGTCTTTTTGAAGACGGGCATGGTTGTTCGGTCCAAGGTTATGGCCCGAGATTTACATTTTAGGAGGATACCGTGGCTGGGTTTTTGTCAAGTTACTCCGTTCCAAACCCAGGTAATACAAGACCAAGACTGAAGCGGCAGAATGGGTCTCGGGATTTCACTCCTTTAGCCTTTTTTTCCCGCCTTTAGGAAGAGTACTTATGTGCTCTTATGAGAGAATGCAGCTGTCTTTCAGGATGGCTTTGTCTTCTGATACCAATTAATTAATTAGGTAAGATTTGTTAAGTAAGATTTGACTTTTATTTTGCATATATTTTTACTCATAACGGAAAATTAATGACTCACTCAAAAAACGAGATTATTAAACGGATATTGATCCGGATTCTCTTTCTTATTCTTCATGTTTTTCATTCATCCAGCAGGAATCGAACCTACGAATTCGCCAATGTTGAGTTGAGTTGGGGTGATTTAACCATTCAGCCATGGATGCAAAAAGACTCGGCGAGTGAACTAGGTTTTAGTATTCCTTCTCGAACTTCTATTTCTTCCGTTAAAGGAGATTCGAGAAAAGATGGAATAGGAAGACGTGTTTCCAGAACAAAGAAGATACGGGTTGAGAAGAGGAAGTTAGCAAAGTTAGACAAGATTGGAATGAGCATAGGAACATGTATGGATGTACCAAATCGGCTAATGCTCCCAGGTTGATGCGATGTATTCCACCAGTTGACTGGAAACTTTATTATTGGTATATCGATCGGTCCAGCACGGATTGAAATAGGAGCCGGTTCGACATAAAGCTTTTGAAAACACAGTGCGCCCAAGTAAATAAGGAATGAGATGAATACAGAAGTTAAACGAGTGTCCCACACCCAAAAGGTGCCCCACATGGGTCTTCCCCGAAACCCCCCAGTTACTAAAGTTAACAGCGTAGAAAAAGCACCCATTTCTATACCGGTTCCGGAAGAGCGAAGAAAAAGAGGATATTTTGTTAATAGGAACAATAAAGTGTTTATAGCCGTAACGAGATAAACAAGAATACTCATCCGAGCCACAGGAACATGTACATAGAGAATACGAGAATTTCCACCTTGTTGAAAATCTAGTGGTGCTACCCAAAGACTGAAATGAATAGCCATCGCTGTTAAGAACAACCAAGATCCAATGAGAATTTGCGCGTAGCTTTTGGTCTTTGACATCAAAAAAGAAGGTTGTAATAAAGAAAGAGAAAGGGGACTAGGGACCCTTCTATCGGTATCGGGCGTTTGGCTTCCTGAGTTGGCAAGCCCCTGTCGGGGAACGCCCGTACATGAAGGCTTGCTCTCCTGACACTTAGACTTATTTATATGCCAGAAAAAAAATATACATAAAATAATAATGAAAATTATGAAAAAAAAAATGAAATGGGTCAAAAAATTGTGCCTCAAGGGGGCTAGGAACAAAACCTCCTCCGTCGCAATTATAATACCAATTATCGTACTCTCGCTGCCAAATCTCGTCGAGCTTTTGAGACAGTAATTCTGCACTAGTTCCGTCCAATTCCCGTTGGAGTCCAACGATATACGGCCCTTGCATGACCCCTCCGAAAAAGTGGTAAAAGTGGTAGCGTATATGGGTCAATAAGTGATTCAATAGGGTTAGGTTGCCTATTGTGAACGGTTCAATAATTTCACCTGGAATGGAAACTGTATGATGTTCCAAGAGCTGGATCCTCTGAAGAACGTCTTGACCAGCTAGATTAGGTTGTGGAGCGGGGATCTGCGTAATGTATTCCCATTCCCATAAGGGCTTATGCGGAAGCGGAAAGAGCGGGCTCCCCTGAATAACTGGGTGACCAGGGAGAGGATGATGAAACACGAGCGGGATCCCCTTTATAACTTCTTGACCAGCTATAGGATGATGTAACAAGATAGATTGTTGGTATGCTTCTTCGGCAGGAGAATACATCTCATTGGAATGAATGTTGGGTTGAGTTAAGGGGGTTGGTTTCCTTGATTAATTAACATACATGTGGATAATATGAAAATTTTTCTTTAAACCGTTTTCTAGATGAACTTCGTTTCATAAATATTTCTCCCTTATAAAAGTTTTCGTATTAATTTTGTAAACCGATTCTTATCTTTGATACTTTTGTTTTCTACTCTCAAGTTTCGAGGACGAAACTTTTTAAAAGGAGGGGTGATTGTAACACCCGGAAATGTACCCTATTTTTCTAGTAGAAATATTTTTACGAAAGCTTTTCAGTAAATTAAGTTTTAAATTAGAATTTTAAGTTCCGAGTCGAATTTAGAATTTCCGAGTTCGTATTTGGAATTTCTGCGAGATTCCATGAAAATCCCGTCTTAAGGCGAGTTTGACTTTTCTTGACTTTTGAGTCGAGTTTGACTTTTCTTGACTTTTGAGTCGTCTTTGATTTTTCTTGACTTTTGAGTCGAGTTTGACTTTCCTTGACTTTGGAACCGTCTTTGACTTCCGTTGACTTTTCTCCTATACAACTCACACTACCCCTTAACCTAATTCATTACTCAAACACAACCAAATTACTTCCTCCTTAAGCAAACAAAATCCTAGCTTTCCCTCTTTGATATCGATCTTAGAATTCGCGTAGCTTCTTCGTTCTTTGATAGAATTTACGTAAGTTTGTCTTATTCTTCTTCCCTAACCTTCCTCTATCCGTAGTGATATTAAAAGTATCGTCTTTCTCGCTTTTCAAGCTTTCCGTCTTTCTCAAGATGAACTTTATTCATCTTTTTACGATCTATATGTAGGTGGTGACTTCCAAGATCCCAACAAAGACTATTTTCTAATAGAAGAGGAGCTTGACGAGTAGTGAAGACGCTTAAAGGTAACGGTGAAGGGTTACTCGGTATCATTTACGTGTTTTACATGTTTACATGCTAGAAATCGTATTTAGAATACGATTAGGAAGATTAGAAACCATGCTATGATTAGTAAATGATGTTATATGTTGAATATTGATGAATTATATTGATTGTTGATGATTATTAGAAGTATAATTGAGATTTGAAATGAAGTGGTTAAGTATTGGAAGCTCACGGATGAAGGGCTGTTCCCAGCCGGTCGACCGGCCGCCGGTCTGACCACCGGCTGAGAACACTTCAGTAACATCCTTTGGAAACTTGGATTTTTGCATGAAGAGGTGCTCCAGGCCGGCCCACCGGCCACCGGTCCAACCACCGGCCTGGAACACATCAGTATTGATGTTATGATTTTTGGTGTTGTGTTCTGTGCCGGCCCACCGGCCGCCGGTCACCTGACCGGCCTAGACCACGTTTCTCTGTTTTATGTGATTTTTGGATTTTACCTGTGTTCTGAGCCGGCCCACCGGCCGCCGGTCACTTGCCCGGCCTGCAACACGGCTGTGTTGTTTTCTTTTGACTTCTAAAACTCGTGATTTATAATAGTTTGCATGATCGGTTTATCGTATAATTTTACGTAATGTCTTATAATATTCATGTTTTGGATATATGATATCTTTTTCGCATGTATCACATGTTTTGTGACGGTTTTTGCTATGTCCCACTTTGAGTCGGTTTTTACATATGTTACGGTTTGAGCACGATTTTGTCTTGTGCTATGTATTCTCATTCCCTTGGCTACCTTCCCGTTCGTAAGGCTGGAATGTCGAAACGGAGAGGTATCCTACTGCTTAAATGCATGTGTTAGTGGGATATTGACTACGGTATGTTGGATTTTTGAATACTCTATGTCGTTGATCGTAGCCCCTGACCCTATCCGATGGTCACATGTTTGTATACTTGCGAGGTGGTGTTATTTGCATGTAGCGTACTGCTTGTTATGTGGCTAGAGCTCTTTTCCGCCTCTTTCGTGAATGTCGACCGAATTTGGGTTACTCGGCGTCTATGATTGACCGAGTCTTGGATGCGAAACGTTTATCGCATGTCGAATCGGAACACGTTATTCCGAGAGTCTGGCCATGTTTAGACTAGGACCGTATTATTATCATCGTCCTACCGGAGGAAATTAGTGAACATATACGAAATGTGATCGTGTATGCGTTTCAGGGAAATGCTTATCCCGTGGATGCCTGTTAATCATACTTGCCATGTACACGATGCTAGTGCGTTTCATTTACCGTGAGAGTTGTCGTCTTGTGTCGTCTTTGACTGCGTGATTTCATGATATTGTTCATGGTCATTGCACGATTGGACACCGTCAATGTCTTGGTTCGTGAATGGATGATAATATTTTTGGGTTTATTGTGATCATCTGCATTACTTGACGTGGTTTGGTCTTTCTGTCGAGTCTCAATCTTATCAAACTTATCCCGCTAGCGGTGAGATGCAAGCCCTAGTGAGCGTATTCGCTTGCCTAAGAGTGTCTTCCCCGAGTCTTTGTATAACATGATGGATTCGGATTTGTATTCCATATGCTCTTATCACTACATATCGAATTGCCTATCTATTCTTATCTTATTTCACATGTATATCTATTATATGCATGCTTAACTTTTGTATTTCCTTTTATGTACGTTTAATGTGATATGGCTGGGAGAACCCGGAGTTACTCCCCACTGACTGTGGCATTCATGTTTTTCATGGATGAACAGGTTGCTTGCTTGGATGACTTTTTGGCTATGATGTTTTGGGGTTCGGGTGTGAGCTAGCGGGCGTTGTCCCTGGAAGTTTCACCTCTAGACGATTTTAGCTAGTTTTGCTAAACACTTGTCCTTTGCTAACATTTTAAGAGACCCCGTCTCTTTGTTGTATTTCCTTACTTAGTTGTAATATTTTGACACTCCTCGTGTTATATAACTTGCATGTTTAACGTTTTTTAAAATACCGTATTTCCGCATATCTTTTCACATGCTTGTATATTTTATCTTTCCGCATTCGCGAGGGTTGTCACAAACAGTCTTGTATAAGTCACAGATTAGAATTCATCACTATTAAAGAGTGATAAAATTCCACCTGACCTCTTCGGTTCCGAAAAAACAACTACTGAACAAGCAATGAGGAAACTTTTTCCGGATCATATGCTCAGTTTGTGGCTCTTGAAATATTTTCTCCCACTCTGTCTTATCAAGAAATAATCGTATTTTTATTGAATGACAACATCACGAGCCACAAACGCTTTGTTCTCGTGGTTAACGTAGGATTATTGAGCACTTGTTTCATACGGATAACTTACAAATTAGGTACGCTACCCACCCATATCGTATATGGAATGAAATCAGATTGTTTTAAATGTGCTTTGATATGGTGGGAAAAGAAATAGCAGACAAAAATATTAAGATCCCAAGGTTAGTCAAATGGCTCAGTTTGACTTGACAAAGACAAAACCATATCGTATAAGGTTCTGTTTCTCTATTCAACAACGCCTTATCTCATAATGTGTGTTAGAGAAGTTAACTCGTGAAATTATTTCACAATACTTTTGGTGAAAATCAAAGTCAATACTTAGATATTTATAGTTATGATTTAGTCGTAAGTCCTTGATCTAATACTCTTAGTGGTTAACTACTTCACATTGAAGCTCTTTGAACTTTTTAAAGATTTCTCTTAGCACATCATTAAGTAGAATCAAACATAATATCTACTTAAATCGTCGGTAAATAAAGTGAAGTAATCATTACCAACTCTGGTTGTTTTTGTTATTGGACCACACATATTCTTATGTAATGGTGCCAATAAGTCACTAGTTCGATTTTCTTTTCAACAAAAGGGCACGAATAAGCTTGCCTTGAATATAAGATTCGCACACACCATAAGATTCAAAATCAAATGTTTTAGATGTGCTACACAATCCTGAATTAAGATTAGATTTGGGTCACCAATTTTGAGCCTTTTTTTCAATCTATATGAAAAGTAATTTCTAGTTTAGGTCAAGAATATAATTACCTTTGATTGGTATGGGATAACCATTGACCAAGTATAGGCATAAAAAGATACAACGCTTGTTCCATTCACAAAAGTGAAACACTTGTGTCGTACACTAAAGTGGATACCATATTCTTTATTTAGAGATCATGTACATAATAACTTTTATTAACGTATACCTGTAAATCCAAAACTAGATTGATCACATTATAACTTTTATATGTCTTTCTAGAAATAAAACTACAATAGTTATATTTTCCTTGTAGGTCGACATTTAATCATGGCTAGTCGTCGCACGAATCATTATTATATGCATTGAATACATTGATGAAATCCATAATGGGTATCTAATACCCGAAACTTGCATTTTAGCAAAATAAATGTCGATCATATAGATATTATGGGTGAAAATAGTACACCCAATTTCTAACTCTTTAGAAAACTTGGGGCAAATTCTATTCTAGTGTCTTACACTGTAAAATAGAATCATCAAAAGTTTGGTTCGTCGCCTTGCTTGGATTTTGACTTTACTACTCAAAATAGCTTTGCCTTTTTCCCTTGCCTTGTGCCAACATCGTACCAACCTACTCTTGAACCTCGTCATATTCTTAACAATCAAGAATAAAACATCTTTCCTAGAGCTCCACTCACTTTTATAAATCTCTACTTAGACAAGTAGATTAGAATTATTATGAAGACTATTCTTCATTTCATTCATGGTTTTACCTTCAAAAAGGATAAACCTTTCATGAAGTGTCTACGGTATTTGGTTATTCACGATTTCAAATAAATCGATTAACCTAGTCATCCCAACTATTTTGGCCTCTTTTGAGGTAACCCTCGATAAGTAGCATTATGACGTCATACCAAAAATAATAAATATTTTCTTTGGAGCATAAAGATTGATGCACCATTGTAATAAGAAGACGTCACATAAATTCAAAACGTTTTTGACTAAGTGTGACTCATTTGTATACTCTTCATAAGAGACATTTGCAATGTTAAATATGAGGATCAAAAAGAAAAATAATCATTTTGTCATTAGCTACAGTGGTTTAAACGGAGATCGCAATCAAAATGCTTCCGTATAAAATAATGGAAACCCTTTCCATGATTGAAAGGATTTACAAGTTCATAGAAGGATAAAATATTTGTCATTTGCGCGTATAAAATAAATCTCAACAGAAAATAAACATTCATTGCTTATATATAATTCACTTGTAAAACAATTTTAAACAAGTCACTCATATAATTACCCCTCACGAAATTATATAAGTGATTCCAAGACCCATCTTTAGACAAAAATAGTCATCGTATGCTACCTTTATCTAAAAATGGTAAGTCAATACTTGACTAATTCTACCCTTAAAACTCTTGGTTGACGGATTTCAACTAAATCCATCTCCTAGTCCCAAGATAACGCTTATCTCGTTGAGTCCAATCCAATTTTAGCTTGTGATCGTATCACCCTACTTACCCGAGGTAAAAAGGGACCCACGAGCGTGGTAGCCCTAATGAACACGGGATTCATAGGTGTTACTAATTGGTAAGGCTAATCTCAATTTTTTTAAGTCATGTGAGAGGTCTTGTCAATTTAGTTATTAAATCCCTATAAGCGAACTAAATCGGTGAATTTTGAATAACGTTGAATTGACAATCGAGAAATAAAATAAAAATGCATGTTGGCGATTTTGGCATGTGCGGAAAAACATAAAGCAAGCATATAATAAATCCTAGTATGACCATCTAGCTAATCCAATTAACTAGATGATTAAAAAATCGGAAACCAACGCCTTGGCCCCTTGCCTCTTCTCGGTACATGCTCCAAAAAGGCACCGTCTTTTGGAACACCGACTTCGTGAATCTCCGTCTTCATAATAATTAATTACAAAAGATACAAATAAAATTCCTATTATACATTTGATCTAGAAAATGAAATTAAATTATTACAAACGGCGATACGAGATCGCAAATAAAATTACAACGGAATCGGTATTCCCTTACATTACGGGTAATGCCGATTAAAATAATCTAGGTCATACTAGGTACAACTTGCATTAAAAATTAAATAAATGACATTCATTCATTCAACAATAAAAACATAAATAAAATGCTGTAAAAAGCATACCAAAATCGTCCTTAACACTTATCATGCTCATTCAAGCTCGGTTTTATGGATTTTTATGGATTTTTAACCATTAAAAATCACTAATCAACACTTAAATCGTATTTAAGCTCAAAATAATTATCTAAACTGTTTTAGAACTCAAAATTAATCCCCACTAACTTTTTTTGTATTTAAGTAGTTCAAATTGATCGTATTTGTTAAATATAGAGGTTTAATCATAACATTTATGAAATAAACCCAAAATAAAATATAAAAATCATAAACATTTGAAACCAAAAATTTTGTACATTATGGAAAATTTCTAGAAACTCTAAAAACCAGAAAAAGATTCCCAAAAAGTTTGAATAAATTTTATGAACAAATAGCATAGTATTCAATGGTTTTATCAAATAAAAACCATTAAATATAGTAAAATAGTGAAACAAATTATAACATTTCACTAAGATGATAGAAATCAGATTATAAAATGTACCAAAAATTTTCAAGACCAGAAAACGACGTTTCAATTTTACGATCATAATAATCTCACTTTATTGACTTTTATCGCATAAATATCAATAATCATGTCAAACTTAATTAAAAGTCACGAAATTTTACATACAGTATTTACAACATTCATGTGAGAGAATCTCAAAATTTCATGGCCAAAATCAACATGCAACTATTTTAGTTAACTTTTAACATAAAACATGCATATTAACATGATTTAAAGGCAATAAATCAAAATAAATAGCAAATCAATCCCTAAAATCACCAAATTGGACCACAACCATTTTGAGGTCAGAAGGTATGCATGCAAATCAAAAATTTTGTCCAAACAAATTTTTAACACAAATTTTCAATTTTACCCAAGTTATCGCATAACTCGATTTTAATGCTTAAAATTGACATGCATGTAACAATTGAGCTCTGATACCACATGAAAGTCCTAGACCTCTAATTAGACACTTCTAATTATTTCATTAAATTACATTAACTTAATGATTTAGGATCTAGTTATCATGCATGCAAATATAAAAGCATAAAAGAAAAGATAAGACGAAAACATTCTTACATTGGGTATTTTCGGTTCAATATGGGCACAATAAGAACTCCTTCTTATTGTTCTTGAGCATGAAATTAATGGATGATCTTCCATAAAACAACCTCCAAAGTAGAAGGTCTCCTTCTTGTTGCACCCAAGAATGAACTCAAATAATCTTAACTTATTATTAACTAGATAATAAGTAAGACATTATACTACTAATATTATTGTATTACTACACTACTAATATGATATGAATATTAGTTTGCATGTTAGTTTTTAGAGAGATTTTGGAGGTTTTAGAGAGAAGAAGGAAAATAAGCAAAAAATGAAGTTGTCATCAAATAAGAACAACCATTGTCCTTTTATAGTGACCTTTGGCCGGATGGTGCTAGCCCTTGTGGCTTTTATTTGGCTCATTTTTTATTCCCATGCAAATAGGTAGTGTGTGGGATTGATTATAATCATGTTCATGTCATAACTTGTCATAATCAATATGTTGTAGTATGATACAAGAAATGAACAATCATCATTGTGTTTTTCCACTACAATTTCGGTCCACATGGTGAAATGAAGTCCATTTTGATTTTTGATATTTGTCCCACAAATACTTATAATCATATGTTTAATTATCTTGTATAATTAAGTGCTAATTTGATCATATAATAATTATATGACACAAATTAATAAACAATATGTACTTAACTTTTAAGTGATATTTTACCATTATATCAATATATAATGGATCCCACAATGCCCAGTTGATTTATTTTACAACTCTTTGTAATCATAATTAACTAATTACCTCTACCTCAAAATATATGCATAACCTCAACTAATTTAATGAATTAACGATTAATCACTAAATTAAATCTTATTTAATCGTATTAAAATAAGACGTAAAATTTATTCAGTCAGTTATCATATAATTGACTAATAAACTTAAGTGGAATGAGTTCCTAACTCAATTTCCAATAAATAACTCTCGTAACTAAACGTACATATCAAATATATGTAATGCCCTAATTAAACTGTATCGTATACAAATAATTAGTATTCTATTTGGGTCTCATCCTATAGGTGTGACCTAAAGGGATCAGTTGATCACCGCCGTCATACGAGAATAACGTCAAACTCTAGTCAGCCGAGCGTTACCGATTTAGGTTAATCAACTGACGTGGAGTATCATAATATACTAAATTACTAATAATGCCACTTATATTTCAAATGAGATTTATTATATAAATGCACTATTGTGGAGGACACTTATTCCAACATTAAGTCCACTCTCCTACTACAATTAAGCAACAACAAGGCAACAAGGAAGACTTTCCTATGTCAACTACTTTTTCTGTTCTTTACTTTGTCTCAGTTTGTGTAAGGATTATAGCTGTTTATTTGTCTTTGTATGTAAGCCATTGGTGGCCCTAGATGTATTTGGACGTATGAGATGTAACCTAATTGCCTATAAAAGGCTTATTCCTAATGAAATGAAGACAGATTTGAACAATACTTTAAAACTGAAACACTGTTTTCTGTTTAAAACTCTTGGCTGTGTGCTGGAGTATTCCTTCCTTTGCTGTGTGATGGGAAGTGAGTCTAGGTCCTTTGATGTGTGCTGGGGTCAAGTCTCAACCCTCAACCATTGGCTGTGTGCTTTGGTTAAGGATCTATCTGTCCTAAGTCCAACATTCAGTCCTTAAACAAGTACTTCTTGTGTGTTCAGTTCCAAAGCCTTTCTTGTCTTGTTTGTCCTGTTTTCTAAATAATTTCAGTGCAGTTTGTATATACTCTTTCACTTACCTTTGCATTGCATCTTAGTTCTTTTTATCTCAATTCTCCTTTGAGTCTTAGAGGCTATGCCTCGAATGAATTGGGGAGGTTAAGATTGTACCTCACTTACTTGCATATTAGGTGTCATGTTTAGACTTTCCTGTGGTTGGTACCCCCATGAGGAGACGGTGTCTTAGCCTTTACCGCCACAACGAGACTCCAAAATGACACATTTAGTTTAGCTTGTATTCACGCAGATCATGCATTACTTGTAATACATCACTTTGCATTTAGTATTAATCATATTTATTAGTTCATGCATTTCACATAGTAGTAGTTCATTTGCATAACTAACCTTGTTATATATTTTCTAAATTTTGATAATATTTCTCAAAAATCAAAAACCCAAAAACAAGTTTTTATTTTTCAAAATATTTAAAAAACACAAAAACATGTTCTTTTCCTTTTAGAAAATCATTCAAAAACTCCCAAAATATGTATTTCTTTATTTTCAATAATCCCAATTCATACATCGGGGACAATGTATATTCCTATGTGGGGGATGGGAAACTATCTTCATAGTTTGAAATTTTGAAAAATATCCAAAAACATGTCTTTATTTTGCATTTAAAATCATTCAAAAATCCAAAAAAAAAAATTGAAAAAGTTTGAAAAATCCTAAAAATGAGCTTGTATCTTAGTTTGTATATATTTGCATTGTTTTCTTCTAACCTTTATATATAGGTCCGCTACACATCGCTAATAAACTTACTGAAGGGATTAAGAAGACCGCCATGGTATGATCGCTCCTATTCATTCCCCTTCTTTCTTTCTCTACTTCTTATCATTTGAGAAGTTTTGGAGGAGTTTGTTGATGATTGCGGTGTGGATTTTGAGGGATTGGCGGTTGTGTGACTTTTGTGATGTTAGGAGGTTACATAAGATTCTTTGTCACATAGTTATTAGAGCATTTGCATTAGCTTTGTATATATGTTGCTTAGTACTAGGTCATGACATTTAGTTGCATTTAGGAAACTTTGCGAATTGCCCAATTTGGAAACTTGACAAGCTTGGATAGGCCTTTGTAGATACTTTCTTTGCTTAGCACTTTGCCTACTAAAATGGATTTTGAAACACCCTTTGATGTGTATTTATAGTGTGAATTTCGTACCGTTTCCTAGAGCCTAGTCAAGGGCATGCATTTACCACCTTGACCACCCCCATGGCGTGATAATTCCTTGGTGAACGCTTTCCTAGGTGACTCTCGGGGCCGTGTAATTGTCTAATCATCACACTTCATCACATTCTACAAAAAGAAAATCTTTTCCATCACAAATACAAAGAAAATTGAGTTCAAACAAATTGAAAAAGAAAGCTTGAAATTTTGCATTATTTTTACCTTAGTCCTAACTTAGGGAGTGCATATGGAGACTTCTAGGTTCTTCTAGAGTACCCTCACTACAAGTGGGGTCCCTCTCAATGTCGCTTCGGCGAGGATTTGCCTATTGTTGGTCTCCGCCGCACACCTTTCGCTAGACTACCTTGCTCTCAAAAGGCACCCAAGTCAAGCTAGAAATCAAAACAAAAAGAAAAACTCCAAAAAAAATACAAAAAAATCAAATAAGAACTCAAACATGTCATTTCCTTACATTTTTTATGATTACATTTGCATTACATGGTCAAGGGGGGACGACCCTTCCTCCAACTTAGGTGGGAGGCGGAATTCCGATCCTACAGTGTCTTCTAACGCCATGGGGACCTCGCTCTCCATTCCGCCTTATCACCCTTGACAAAGCATTCTAGTGAACGCGAACGAGTACACTAATTTTACACATTGAGGAGGTGATTCATCTCTATATTCTTAGGCTTAGTTCTTTATAAAAACTAGTAACTACATAGAGGTTTGCATGCTTGAATCGTTTCCATTTTGGATGAATCCTGGCACATGGATGAGGTATGTTGCTATTTACTTTTGTTGATGCATTCTTATTTGTTTTGTGTGCTTTATTTATTAGAATGCATCGGGATTTTGGCAAGACCCCACTTGGCTTGCAAGAAGGTATCCTACCTCATGGATACCTTGTTGTGAGTTGAAGGGACGGAGGAAGGCCTGTTAATTGCCTTGTATCGGTTAGATTTTTAGCATAGTTAAATAAGGGTCGTGACTTTGTTCATCCTTACTCGGGACGAGTAAGGGTTTGGTTTGGGGAGATTTGATATAGTGTCATTTCACCCTACTTTTCCACCCCTTTTTACCTCGTTTTGCTTGCCTTTAACGCTCCCTAAGAGCGTTTCTACGTCTTTTACCTTCTTCTAGCATATTTCTCGCTTTTATCGTGTTTTTGTAGGTAAACCGTCATTTGGGGTGAGTTCTACCTAATTTTGATCGACAAAAGAGAAGGTACATCACACTGAGGGCCCACGATATGTCCTACGGGACCTCACATACCATTGGGGGCCCTACTTGGTGTACCCGAGTCAAGGCGAGCTAAACCGAGAAAAGTTGACAAAGTTATATCAAGGGAACAGGGAGGAAAGACCTTTCACGGGCGTGAAGTACATCTCACAGTCGTGATATTCCTTCCAAAGAATGATGATTTTTGAGCAACAAAGCTCACGGTCGTGAAACTCAGCTCGCGGTCGTGAAACTCAGCTCGCGGTCGTGAAACTCAGCTCGCGGTTGTGAAACACAGCTCACGGTCGTGAAACATGTTTCACGGTCGTGACTTAGTTAGAAATTTTGGACATGCTACTGCCACATATCTCACGACTGTGACATGCATCTCATGGTCGTGAAACCCTTGTCACGGTCGTGAGACACCTTTCACGGCCGTGACTCATTCAGCCCACTTAGTCTTTCGAAGTCCATCTTTCCTCCATTTTGTAAACCTATAAATAGATCTTCTTGTGTAATTAGATGGCACAAAAACCCTATACTCAAAATTAGTTAGATTAGATTAGATTAGTCCTCCTAATTAGTTTATTCTTTCCTCAATTACTCTTTAATTAGTTTTAGATCTAGTCATGTAAAGGGATTTCTTGGTTTTGTACTTGAAGATTGGTGACAAAGTCTTCTCCTTTATTCAAGATTCCCTCTTTTATTGTTCATCGTTTGCCTTAATTAGTTGGTATATCTTCTTAATCCCTTTTCATATACTTGCTAATCTTGTCATTTCATTACTTGTTTTGTTTCCTACTTATCATTATGTCTTGTCTTAGTTTTATATCTTATTCTTCCATATTCCTCAAGTTAAGTAGTGAGTAGTGATTAATCTAGGAGTAGTGGGGGATAATGGGTTTTAATGAGGGTTAATCTTTGTTTGTTGGGTTGATTTGTTGATTAATTGTGTTTCTTCCAACTTATGCATACCACATGTTTGATGAAATCCTTGCTTGATAAACTTGCATGATTCATGTTTATTATACATTTCCGTAAGATCAAAAGCCTCGGAATATGTTAGGATTTGCATATAGTTGGTATATCGACCTTGTGTACGCGAGAGCTAGCTTGATTCAGCATATGGGAGGGATTGTAAGATCGAGAGCCTCAATCCACCACGCCCAAGTTTGACTACCCATTAGCTATGAAACCGACTCACTAGAACCCAAATTACCCATTTGACCCTACCGATCCTAGACTTTCCTTTTATTGCTTGTTATTTGATTATCTTAGTTTAGTCTTACTTTCCTATTTATTTGCATTTATTCAATGTTCTTAGATTAGTTTCAAATCCACTTCTATATCGTGACACCCTTGAGCATAGCTAGTTTTGACTTTGCATATCTAATACCCACCGTCCTTGTGGACCGACCTTGACTTGCCACCTGGCTAAGTCTTGTTATAAATATCGTTTGACTCATCAAAACGACGTGTGTCATCTGTTCCTATATGGATTAAACTAATGGGTCTTGATCTGAAGTTCTGGGAACGTCCTGCCTTGAAAAATTATCCTCTCTGATTGGTAGGTTTGTAAAAGTGGACGACCTTACCCTGAGTAGAACCTTGTTGGGGTTTACAAAAGTCCTAGTTGAGGTAGAGGTGGACCAACAATTTTCTGATTGAATTACTTCTGAGGATGAGAAGGGTAAGGAGATCACTGTGTTGATTGAATATGACTGGTTACCTATCACTTGTAAAAGCTGTAAAGGTATGGGACATACCACAAATGTTTGCAGGAAGGGGAAGATTCTTGCCCCCTCCTAGAGTTAATCCAAATGTCCATCCCAGGCAAATATGGAAGAGAAAGGCGATCCCTGCTTCAGTGGTGGATCCTGTACAGTTTCCTACCCTATCAAGAACTAGTCTGGGTGTAATTGGAGATAATAGACCTGTGCAGAAGGAAAAAGAGAATTCAGTTGAATTGATTACACCGACAAATACCCCTCTGATTATGAGTTATAACTCTCTGTTTACTCTTGCAAGGATCATCACTAAATTGACTAGACATGAAACTAGAATTCCAGGTGGGCATGAGAAGGATTTTGTTGTGAAATTTAATAGTGTTGTGGGGAAATCAACTGAAATGGTTGATAAAGGAGGTGGAGAAGTAAGTCTTTCCTCTCCTAATGACTAGGTTGGGAGTATGGAATGTGAGGGGCCTGAATAATGTTGATAAGCAAAGATTTATTAAGTGGTATCTACATCAAAATGATGTAGAGCTATTTGGGCTCCTTGAGACTAGGGTCAAACCCAGGTCTCTAAATGTTGTAGCTAGTAATGTTTGTAGTGGCTGGTCATATATTACCAATCATAGTTGTCATAATGGTGGCAGGGTGTGAGTGCTTTGGAGATCACACATTCTTCAGGTGACTTTTATTGAGATGACTGCTCAATTTATCCATCTTCAAGTGAATAGACATGGAGATAATAATAGTTTTTTTACTACTTTTGTTTATGGATTCAATAGACCTGAGGAAAGAACTATTTTTTATGGGAAGACATCATCAGATTGAGTAGAGTGGATCCTTGGGTTGTGCTTGGAGATTTCAATAATGTGAGATATGTTAATGAGAAGATAGGCTTGCATGTTAGGGATGCTGAAATTCTTCCTTTTCAGAGAGCTATCAGTCTTAGTGACCTTCAAGACATCAAGACTCTAGATGCTTTTTTTCACTTGGAATAACAAACAACCCAGTGGCACCAGGGTTTTTAGTAGAATTGACAGGGTACTTATCAATGAGGGATAGATTAGATTTAATCCTAATCAGTATGCTTTTTATGGCCCTAAGAGGGATTTTGACCATTTCCCATGTATCATAGAGGAGGGAGGTGTTAATTTCTACAGGCTTAAACCTTTCAAGTTTTTTAATATGTGGTGCAAGTCCCCTGATTATAGGAGGATTGTTCAATCTGGATGGCAGTTAGAGGTTACAGGGACTCCTATGTTTTGTGTGACCTCTAAATTAAAAGCTTTAAAAACTAGACTCAAGAAACTTAATATAGACATGTTTTCTGATATTGAGAGATATGCTGAGGTGGCCTATGAGATGTTGTTGACCTGTCAAAGGAACCTTCATGCTAACCCTACTTGTTCCAGCCTTATGGATGTTGAATGTCAGACCAGGGCTAGTTATATGTTACTAAAGCAGGCTAAGGAGGATTTTTTGAGGCAAAAAGCCAAATGTAACTGGGATAGGAATGGAGATACTAATTATGCCATGTTCCATAAAGTTATCCAAGAAAGGACTATTCAGAATAAAGTCTTTAAGATTGTTGACATTGATGGTATTACTTACAACAAACCTGATGACATTATAAGTGCTTTTGAGACTTATTACAAGGGGTTTTTAGGTATGGTTGGACCTACTACTGACTTCTGCTATGGAGTTATGAGGTCTGGTCCTGGTGTAAAGAGTGAGGACTGGCATATGCTTTGCCAGGTTCCCACTAATGATGAGATCAAGAGTACTATCTTCTCTATTCCTTGGGATAAGAGTCCAGACCCAGATGGGTACAATAGTTGCTTCTTTAGAACTAGCTGAGATATTATTCAGGAGGAGATTTGTCTGGCTATAAAGGACTTTTTTATATCAGGTAAACTTCTGAAACAAATTAACTGCACTAATCTTGTTTTGATTCCCAAGATTGAGAACCCTATCTCTGTCAAAGAATTTCGACCTATTGCTTGTTGCAACACAATCTACAAAGTTATAGCAAAGATCTTATGTAATAGATTGGCTACAATCCTTCCTGACATTGTCAATCCTGCACAGTGTTCCTTTATTAAGGGTAGGAGTATTATGGGCAATATTCTGATTAGTCAGTATCTTATTAGACTATATGCTCGGAAATCTGCTTCCCCTAGGTGCCTGATAAAGGTGGACCTTAGGAAGGCCTAGGATTCCATTCAATGGTGTTTTGTGGAACAGATACTAAATTGTCTTAACTTTCCTCCTCATCATATTAAGCTGCTAATGCAATGTATTACTACCACTACTTATTCTCTGGTACTTAATGGGACTCCTCAATGCTTCTTCCATGGTAAGAAAGGACTCAGGCAAGAAGACCTTCTCTCTCCCCTTATATTTACCTTATGTATGGAGTATTTGAGTAGAATATTGACTGTTGTGAGTAAGACAAAGGGCTTTAAATTTCATCATCTTTGTAAGAGTCTACGGCTTAATTACTTACTCTTTGCTGATAATCTGCTTATCTTCTGCAAAGGAGATTTAAAATCCATCTTCATGATAGTGGAAGGATTCAGGTATTTATCTTCTGCTTCAGGCCTTCATATTAATAATGACAAAGCTGATATTATTTTGAATGGTGTCAATCTTGACATTGAGAATCAAATCCTGGATCACACTGGGTTCAAGAAGGGTTCCTTGCCCTATAAATATTTAGGGGCCTCAATCTCAAATAAGAGACTTACTAAAGATGAATGTAATGTTCTGGTGGAGAAGATGATCGATATCTAGGATCAGAGGCTGGAATAAGAGAAAAATCTCTTACACGGGTAGACTAGTCTTAGTTAAATCAGTACTTAGCACTATTCATAACTATTGGGCTCAAATCTTTGTTCTACCTGCTGGGGTACTGGATAAGTTGAAGGCTCTTTGCAGGAACTTCCTTTGGGAGGGTGAAGAAACCTACTCTAAAGCCCCTCTAGTTGCATGGAATAGTTTATGTAAGGGTAAAGATTATGGCGGTTTGGGACTAGTTGATACTAGAATATGGGATATTGCTGTTGTGGGTAAGTTGGTTTGGTGGATAGCTTCGAAGAAAGATCACTTATGGATTAAGTGGATTGATAAAGTGTGTCTAAAAGGAAGAGATTGGCTTACCTACACCCCAAGTACATACAATTCATGGTCATGGAGGAAAATATGTGAAGTTAAGAGCATCTTGTTACCTGCTCTGATTAATGGGAAATTGCTAGAATCTGAAGACCACTATACTATTCCAGAGGCTACTCTTGGTTAACTGGAAATGCTGAAGATAGACCGGACTGGTGTAGAACTGCTTGGAACAGATTTAATAGTCCTAAGCATTGCTTCATTAGCTGGCTATTATGGCATGGAGACTACTCACTATGGATAGACTTATTAGAATGGATATTACAGCTGAAAATCTATGCTGCCTCTGTGGTGCCAGAATGAAGATCACATACATCTTTTTGAATAATGCAGATTTACTAAAGCATGTCATGCTATGTTGGCTAGTTGGATTCAGGTTGATGCTCAAGGTTTCTTTCAGGCTGCGATGCTGCTGAGGCTGAGACATATGACAGGATTCCAGAGAAAGGTTTGCTGGTCCTTGTTAACCGTTGTTTAGTATGGAGTATGGCAGGCTAGGAATTTATGCAGGACTGAGCAGTTCGTCAGACACCCAGATAAGCTGATGGATCAGATCAGAATGGAGGCCAGGATTAGGCTGATGAATGTTCAGACTGGCCAAATTTCATCTAGGGATATAAGTTGGTGCAAGAGAATGAGTTTGTTGTAATTTTGTTTTGTCTGTTTTGATGTAATCTATGTAGAGGCACAGTCTAACACTCATGATGTATTTTGCCTTATGGCTTTGATTTATATACTTACATTGGTACCAAAAAAAAAGACAAAACATCTTATTAATCTATATATGAAACATCCTAAAACGAAAAATAAAATGAATGCATCAATATAAATTTAATTTAATTTTTTCTAGTAAAACGATAAATTATTATGTCAAACAAGTTATGCTTTTGAATTTGGTGGTTTCCCAATTATATAATTACCTATAGTTGTATCATCTTCTTTTCTACTAAAATTTAATAGTTTAATAATAATTTATTTATTTCTTATTTTTGATGAACGAGTTTTTAAATAACGAACATACATATGTACTATACTTATTATATAAGAGACTTAAACATTAAATGTTAAATTTCTAAGTTTTAACATTTTTTTAGGCGAGATAAAGAGCGATAAAATTGTCATTATCAATGGAATATCTTAATTATTATAATGATATAGTTAATTAAATTTTTTAGTTGAAAAGAGAGAAAATCTATACCAATAATATAATAGTCCGTATATGTAACTTATATGATTATATGATTTTAAATTATCACTAAAAATTCAATGCTAAGTATCAACTAAGTGCTTTCTACCGTATTTATCCCATGAAATTATTTATCTTTTATTTTCTTTGAAAAAGATATTATAATAATATGTAAACAAATGGTTACGATGTAGACATAAAATCATTATAAGGTTTTTTTTCCATTATATACGCTACAAGGGAGAATGATGATTCAAAAAGATCAAATCTTTTTTACTTTCGATCATTAGCTATTTCCAACCGTTTTCCTCTTGATGTAGTTCCAGCATCATCTGAGCTATGCGCTTTTACTGATAGCTTTCATAACTTGTCGGCTAGAGTTGGGAACCGTTGTAGCAACCATGTAAGTCCTCTGATAGCAACCTGCGCATTATAATCTTGTGTTGCAGGCAATAAAAAAAATCCCAGACAAACCATAATAAAACGTGATCAATATTTACCCTAATTCAGAACCAGCAATTTAGTGAGCCATTTGTTTAATCGTCATAATAGTGATGCAAATGTCTAATGAAATCATTCTAACTACACCTAAAACCTGAACGTGATGGTTGAGACTCAACTATTATATTTATATCAAATTACTAACCTAAAAATACGATGAACTATATAAGCCTTTAAGAACAGTTGAAAAGGGAAATATTCGGTAATGTCATTTGAGCATTAACAACCCTTGTGTTTAATTACAGAAAGACGTTTCGAATGACCTGTAATGAAATGATTTTGAAAACTACAACTAACCTACTTCACAATCAAAAGCATGTACACAGTACACTTCAGTGAGCTATGATCTATCACAATTCAAATATAACTTGTGTAACAACATTTGAAACGGCAAATGAGAGGTTATGTTAATTAGTAACAAAAGAGCAGCACAATTCATCTACTTACCAAAGCTGATTCTCCGGGCTTAATAAAGGGTTCTACACTGTCACGAGCGTAGCTGTTTCAACAAAACAGATTCAGATTATACGAAACTACCCCACCAAAAAGTAAACTCAAATCATCTGACCGATGCTCAGGATTGATACAGCATGTAATCTACTAGCATCATTCTTTCAGTATCAATACGGTAGCGAAAGCTTGTGACTTGTCAATACTAAACAGGGATATTAAAACGTTAGGAAATGCTTGTGATTGTCTTCATTTAAGCAGTTGTTGCATCGCAAATGCGACCAAAACAACGACAAAATGTAGCTGTAATACCCTTTAAGATGTGTACAAAAATGGAGTCTAAAACACAGCTAGAACCTACAAAAAAATATTTTATACTCCGTAAATGTTTAGGCAATGGATACTTACATTATCTGTCGACTGCCATTTTCTATAGTCAACTGGTAAAAGCTGCAGCCTTTGCTGAATGGGAAAGCCTTACCCTTCCATTCTGTTATTCTTTTAATGGTTAGGAGTTTACATTTTGCACAAATTCTCATTTGAGGGACAATATCCGTCTTAAACTTAAGACGAGTCAAATACATAACAAATCATCCCACTTGTTGCCTAGAAATACCAAATTTTTTGTCTTAATTACCACCATGTAATAGTATTTGACCCGTCTTAAGCGTAAACGTCTTAAGGAAGTCATGTATATTCGGTTGCTATTAATCACGGAAAGAAAAAGTGAGAATTATTCGAAAAGTTTACCCAAATGCCATGTCACTCCAACAGCTGATGAATCCTCCTCAGAAATGGCGTCAATCACAAATTGCAAATCTGTGCTGACATAACCAGTGAACTTTGCGAAGAAGTCGAGTATAGACTGCAGATAACCAGATTTCAATATGGAAGACTGTAAAAGAGCATTGTTGGAAATTGATAGGCCAAATTAAAAAGAGACGTAACAACGGATATGCCATATCCATTTACATTGCATACTGGTTAGCTCACTCTGATGCACGTATCACTTGTGACTGGTGAGTGCTGAAAGGACCAGTCTCGACACTTGAAACGCGACAGTAGTTAACAGATCACCACACTCCACCGCAATTAGTCTCTTTTAAAACGGATATACGTCTTAAGATTAAAAGAGGTCAAATAGCACCCCACTTGCATTTCCATACCATAGATAGAAGAAGCTTTACTTTTATCTAGACATTTTACTTTATTTGTGAAGAAACTATAGTCTAACATGTAAGTGTTATCCAACAAAAGATGAGGGAGTTGCTACTCTTTTTATTGTCAATCGCTTTTAGAGTAAATTATCTTTGGTTTATGAACGCGACTCTTGCTTCTCTGTTTGGGTGCGGCTCAGGCCCTTTTAAATGATTTTAACATAAATTATCTACTCGTTTTAAACAAGAATTTATGCTGCACAATAAACTTTTTTCTCTAACAAATGAGATTGGTCATCCCTAACAAATGAGAACAAATGGGGTTCTACATTATTATTAGATGGTTGAACACTTTATAAAGCAATGAACTAATCAGGTTTGATTGACCACGTCAGAATCGTATAAATTACCAGACGTAATTGCTCTTTCATATACTACATGTTTTACTCAATAAATAATAGAGAGTAGTTTGATTACCTTGCGACCACAAAAAGGACGAGGAAAGATAAGGTCCTCGTAAATACAATGTTGAGCAATGAGATTCTCTACAGAGCCAAGATCGTGTCGGTTTATTCCCTCGTAAAACTTCCTCACAACTTCCGTCCCTGAAATCAACTCCTCAGATTCATCACCTTTTTTAATCGACGGTGTGGAGTTCCCAGATGATGATGACGAAGCAACTTGAACAACTGGTAGTGTCACTGCTCTTTTGGTAGCACTAAATTTTAGACGAAGATGATGATATACAGGAAAGTACTGACAATAAGTTGTGGGTTTGGAGGGATAATGGGAGCTCACTATGCTCTGGATATGTGACATGCTGCTTTATTACTCTATCTTTCTTACCGCTTTTTCGACCCTCATTTTATTCAATTTTTTTTTTCCCAAAATCGGTGTTAAACCATAACAAATTAACGAAATGAGTTGACTTTCAACTTATATTCCCATAATGGATCTTTAAAACACACCGGTTTATATCCGGCCCAAACCCGTAAATGATAAGTGATGAGACACATTTATTATGCATTAAGAGAGTCGAGTTAGTGGAGTTTCAAGTGGCACAGTGATGTTTTTACGAAAATACAAGTGCAAAAGGAAGTTTCAAAATCTTCTTTACACAAAGGGCATCTTCAAAAGACCATATATGAAGTTCTAGAGCTCGAATCAGTGCGAAATAAACTGGAGGTGAAAGTTTTTCCTTTTAGCTTTTCAACGACAGGTCACACGCCAAATTCTGATAAGAAACGAAGGAGATATGGATTCCGGAAAATGATCGAGCTGAGTTGCACGACCCACACGCGACCAATGCGCGAGCACTAGACGAATATACTATGCGCGGATAAACAAGAAACATGGACAACAACGAAACAGGAAGGCGCGTTCAACGTTGGTTCAACATTGGTTCGGCATTGCTTCGACACGCGCGTAACATGCTCTCAACGCGCACCCAACATTCACACAATTTTCGTCCTTATATCGCTTAATTCAAGACTCGTTGGTTACCCTATTTCACTCGGTTTGTTGCGATGATTATTATTATTATTATTAATTACTTTCCTAATCTAGTTAGCTAATAAATTAGTATATAAGCTTTAGTCTTAGCTTTTAGAAAACACTTTTGATTCAGCTTTTGCTTTCTTAGAAAAAACCTAATAAATATAGATCTAGTATGAAGAACTAATCCTCTCTTCTTGGTTCAAGATATTGAAGCTTCTTAATATTTAATTGTGAGTTACTTATCTTATGAATGTTGTCTTGTGATTTTTAGATGGCCAACTAATATTCTATTTCATCATTCTATTGTCAGTATTGTTAATTGAATACGATTTATTGATTAACTTTACACTGGTAACAACTAGGGATTAATATGGAACGGGGTTCGTTAATATTGATACTTAGACGTAATTAACGTATATCTAAAGTACAACTGGATTGTATGTGTTATTTATTCCTTGTCGAATTCTCTATTCATTATTTTGGTTGTTAGAGTAAACCTTGAACTAGATTGTTAAGGTTGTTTAATAGTTAGAGCTAGTTAAGAACGGGATACGTTTAATTAGCTAATCTTAAGGAGAATTATAATATTATTATTCACGTTAAGGTAATCAATATAATCGATTAGATCCGAGTTTCAATGATCAATTGGTATTAAATTGTGGATTTGTGCTTGATCTGAGACCTTTAAACCATCTTAATTCACTTATTTAATTATTTGCTTAGATTTGCCTCACTAAACAAACAAAACTCTCATTTGTTTAAAGTGGTTACTTCTACATTATTATACAGTTAAATTGACTTAGTCCTTCCCTGTGGGTTCGACCCTTACTTTCACTATACTACTGGTTTAGTAGTCAAGTAAATAAGTGATTATAAATATACATTTGATAGGTACGTGACTTTTAGCTTGTCAAATTTGGTGTCGTTGCCGGGGAAGGCAATAGTTTAATTTGTGTGTTTGTTAGTGTAGAGAATTCTATTTAGTTAGTTATAGCTAGTATAGAATCTTTATTTATGTCTTAGTTTATTTTATGTCTTACACTTGTTCTTCTAACTTGAACCTTGAGCCTTTCAATTTGGTGATTGAGCATACACTTCTTAGGTTACGGAAGAAGAAGAAAAGTACAATAGTTGCTATTTCTGAGAGACACGAGTGTGACGAGTTACTATCCGAGACTGGCAATTATGAGATTTCTGAGGTGACCAAAAGTCCTGTAAAGATGGCACGTACTATTAAGAAGCTTACAGCTTCAGATCTTACACAACAACCGTTGTGTATTAATTTTCCTGAGTTAGAGGAAAATGATACCTTTGAATTGAAGTCGGGGTTAATCCATCAACTACCTACTTTTCATGAGTTCAGTAGGGAAGATCCTAACAAACACTTGTCAGACTTTCACATAGTTTGCACAAGTATGAAACTGACTACATGTAACACCCGCAAATGTACCCTATTTTTATTTTAAAAATATTATACGGATATTTGTTAGCGTAATTTTAGATTTAGTCTAGAACTTAGTTTCCCGTGTCTAATTTAGCAAATCCGAGTTCGTATTTGGACTCTACTCGGAATTCCGTGTGGGTTATGCCTTAAGCCGCATTTTGGGCTTGTTTCCCATATTTCTCCACTCACCCCTTTATAACCCTAACTCACTCAACTTTTTCCACTCACCTTCTTCCTCACCAAGTAACCAAAACCCTAACCACCACTTGTGGCAACTCAAGCTTCTCATAACTCAACCATTCCTCACCCAAATCTCTTTATTTTCATCATAATCTTCCTCCCTTATCGTCCTCTACCTTGTGTAGTAATAAAATTACCGTCTTTTTCATTTTTAATTTTTCCGTCTTTCTCAAAGGTGAATTGTATTCATCTTTTGGTGTCTTTGTGTAGGTGGAGACTTTCAAGAACCCGACAAGGATTACTACCTCGTGGATGAGGACCTAGAAGACGATTGAAGACACACAAAGGTAACGGTGAAGGGTTACTCGATATCAGTACGTGTTTAAATACTTTAATTGATGTTACACAACATTAAGTAACGATTACTATACATTTAATGTAGTTTGATGTTAGTAAATGTGTTAGAAATTAATGAGTAACTATAGAATTTGTGTTTGTTGATGTTTGTTGATGATTATTGGGTTGTTTGATGATTTTCGTGCATATGTAGTCCCAGCCGACCGACCGGCCGCCGGTCAGCCGACCGACTGGGAGTGTAGCTGATGTGAAATTGGTGTTTCGAAATATTTTTGGTGTTATGTAAGTCTCAGCCGGCCGACCGGCTGCCGGTCAGCCGACCGGCTGAGACACCCCTCTTTCTTTCCTCTTTTATTTAATGGCATGTGGTGCCAGCCGGGTAGCCGGCGGCCGGTCCCCTTGACTGGCTGGGACATCCCTGTATTTTGAAAGTTGTTTGAATGATGCTGAAGTGCCAGCCGGGTAGCCGACGGCCGGTCTCATTGACCGGCTGGCACCCCCTGTGATCTTTTTTTCATTTCTTTCCTTATACTCTCACTTATAATAGTTTGTATGGTTCATTTGTCGTATAAATTTACGTAATAGCTTTAAATATTCATGTTTAGAATATATGATATCCCACTCGCTTATATCGCATGTTTTGTGACGGTTTTTGATATGTCCCTCTTTGAGTCGGTTTTACCTATGTTTTGATTTGAGCACTAATCGTTAAGTGCTATGAAGTCTCATTCCCTGGCTATACCTCCTTGCTCGTTAGATTGGAATGTCGGAACGAGGAGGTGTATCCTTAATGCTTGAATGCATGTTTTAGTGGGGATATGACGATGTTGTTGGGAGGCGAACGCAATGCGTTGATCGACGCGACCGTCAAATATCGTATCCTTGCAAGGTGGTTTCATTGCATGTAGCGTACCGCTTGATTATTATTCTTGTGCTCTTTCCGCCTCTGTCGTGTAGTTGTGACCGAATTTGGGGTACTCGGCTTCTGTGTTTGACCGAGTCTTGGATGTGAAATGTGTATCGAATGTCGAATCGGAACACGTTTATTCCGATAGTCTGGCCAGGTTTAGACTAGGACCGTATTATTATTGTCGTCCTACCGGGAGGAAATGAGTCTTTCATAATCGAAACGTTTGTCGTGTATGGTTCAGGGAAATGTTTATCCCAGGGTCGTGTATTGATCATACTTGCTATGTACATGGTGCTAGTGCGTGTCATTAACCGTGAGAGATTATGTTACCATATTCGTATGTTTGGATGGATGTTTATATGTTGATTATTTGTGACCGTTGGATAACTTGGCGTGGTTTATATGTCGAATCTCTATCTTATCAAGTATATGCCACTAACGGTGAGATGTAAGCCCTAGTGAGTATATAGTTGCCTAAGGGTGTCTTCCCCGAGTTTGTCTATAATCTGATGCTTATAGTTTTGTACTTCATACGCCTATATCTTAATATATTGAAATGCTTATTTGTACTTCTCGTAATTCACACACACACACACACACACACACATATATATATATATATGTATGCTTCTACTTGTCTATTACCGTTTAAGTATGTTATTTGTGATATGGCTGGGAGAACCCGGAGTTACTCCCCACTGACTGTGGCGTTCATGTTTTATGAATGTACATGTTGCTTGGCTGGATCTTTGCTTGTTTTTGTGTTCGGGTGTGAGCTAGAAAGCGTTGGACTCGACAATTCACCCATAGACGTTCTTAGCTAGTTTGTTAAACAACTTTTATGTTTGATAACGTTTTGAGAGACTACGTCTCTCTGTAGTATGTTATACTTTAGCTTGTAATTATTTGACATTCCTCATACTCTTCTTTTGGCATGTAAAAAGTTTAAAAAATATCGAATTTTCCGCTATATAAATTGCATGCTTGTTATGTTTTATTTCCGCTATCGCGAGTGTAGTCACAGTTGGTATCAAAGCCTAAGACGCTCCCGACGCACACACGTGAACCCTAAACTTAAATTACTTGACCTTGAAATAATAAATGAGAGATGAGTAGAAAATAAGGACTTTACTTGGTAGTCTCTTTGTTTATGCTAAGTGTTAGGGCTAACCTTGATTTGTTTTTGTCTCTTATGAAGATGGTTAACCTCGAATCGTAGAGAATGTCATTCTAGAGGCTCTTACAAAAGTCCTACGAAATCAACAAGATGCGGCCAATGCTAAAGGTAACCAAGCCCCTCCTCATAGAGAAGACCATCACCAAGGAGGCTATGCTTGGGTGGCTAGCCAAATTGCTAGGAGCAAGATCACGTCGTATGGTGGAGAACCGAACCCTACCAAGGTCTCGGAGTGGTTTTGGGAGATGAAAAAGCAATTCGACTTGTACCAAGTCCATAAAGAAGACAAAGTGAGGATTGCTAAGCACTTTCTTGTGAGGGAAGCCGACAACTGGTGGTCAATTACTAATCCCACTGCTACTCTTGAGGTCAATTTCAATTGGGAATGTTTCAAGGCTCTCGTGGAGGACCGATTTTACCCCAAGGAGCTCAAAGAGCAAAGACTCAAAGAATTCATCGACTTCAAGCAAGGTGACTTGACGGCTCAAGACTTCACCACTCAATTCAACAAGCTTGCTCACTTTTCACCAAGGCTCATCAAGGATGATGAAGACCGAGCTTTTTACTATCGTAATAAGCTTAGTGCTTTGCTCCAAAGCAAAGTAAGGGGAAATTCTACCTCTTTTGGTGTAACAACCCGTAATTTGAAAGACAGAAATTCTATTTGAAAAATAATAAATTTAATTTATTTTAATTTATTACGATTTATTTGAATTTATTATAATTTAATATAATTATTTTGAATTTATTCGGAATTAAAGAGTAGGTTTTACGGTTTAACCCCGAACGTCATTTAACTATTCCCGAGTCAACTTAAGTCCCGAAACAAACCCGAAACCCGACTCCTGCATGAGTCACACGCCCAAAATCACCTTTGTCCCTCATATTAGATCTTTTGATTAAACTAATAATAATATCTAAGATATTTGTAACTTTATCAATCTGTCAGTTTAAATTACGCAAATCGCTTAAAAATAGACCCGACAACTCCCTCTTCTCCACGGCTCTTCCTCTTCCTCTTAGGATTAGATATTTTCCTTTCTTTTGATTAAACTAACATAATATCTAAATAATATCTAGATATTTGATTAAACTAAAATAATATCTAATAATATCTAAATATTTACCATAATATATTTATAAAACCCGAGTCAATCCCGTAACAACAAGTTCAAAACCCGACTCCCGTAATCCTCTATATTTACACGGCTCAACTCCCCTCTTACTCACTACTTATCTTTTCATTTTACATTAAATCAACTTAATATCTAATTAATACTGTGACACCCTCAAATTTGCGGAAAAAAAAAAAATAATTTAACTAAATAAAAGATGAGAATACATAACAAAGGTGTCTTAAATAAAAAGGTTCATAACAAAAAGGAAATAATATTATACAAAAGAAATATCCAAAACGGGAGACATGATTCCCGTATAAATACGGAAATAAAAGAGTGTATAATAATATACAATCCTAAGAACCGAATATAGGTCCAAGGTAAATACTTCGCTCGCTAGCTCGTCAATGTACCCAAGTATGCATCACAACCTGCCAACCGCATTAAATATAAACACGGAAGCCACAGTCAGTGGGGAGTAACTCCGAGTTCTCCCAGCCACGAAATGTCGAATTTAATAAAACATGAATAACATAAAAGAGATGTATATGGAAAATACAAAACTTAACATATACGATATGCTTTTCATGTTATGAAACAAATAACTAACATATAACCTAGCATATGAAGGCTATCATGTGAAA